>PVKP010011688.1:0-60608 GCA_004027715.1 Plecturocebus donacophilus | reverse complement strand
ACAACCAGGTCTTACATGAAAACTCACAACCGCACCAGGCTACGAGGCATGTACCCCCATGATCCAAACACCTCCAACCAGGCCTCACCTCTACCGTTGGGAATTACTATTCTACATGAGATTTGGATGAGGACAAGTATTCAAACTGTAGTAGTAGGCAAGTAAACAGTTCATGGAAATGAATTACAGTCATTAGAAACTGATGATAAAGATAAGCTTTTTTTTTTTTTTCCTGGAAAGGAGAATTAAGAGATAATCCAGAACTTCCAGGACCACTTGTAAAACCTCATATGTCTGGTATAGTTATTATTATATTGATTTACTTTTCTTCTATGTAGGCTTTTCAGATTTCTTATCAGAAAATATTTCTTTCACACTCTCAAAAGAATTAGAGTCACAGAGTTTACACCTCCTTATTTTTGTAAGAAAATAATTACTTTGTTAAGTAACTGCCATCTACATAAATAGGAACTTTGTGTGCGCTACTCTTCGTATTGAAACAATGGCCAATGTGATGGTGTTATGAAGTGGGGCCTAAAAGAGGCAATTAACACATGAGGGTTTCTCACTAGTGATTGTAACTAAGGCCCACATAGAAGAAGATTTTTGCGGTGTTTAGCCTTTTTGCCCTTCTAACTTACACCATTTGAGAACACGGTATTTCTTCTCTTCAGAGGATGCAAGAATAGACAGCATTTTTCCAAGCAGAGAACAGCTACCACCGCATGGTAAACTGACCACAGGTTTGATCCTGCACTACTCAGCCTCCAGAATTGTGAAAAATACATATCCATTTTTGTATTTTATCCAATCTGTGGTACTTTGTTAAAGCAGCACAAATGGACTAAGGTACAGGATGGTTGAGATTCACTCATGGTAGCTGGCAAAACATTAAATATTAGGAAAAGTTATAGATTGTAATCGCAAACTTTTGGAAGGTGAAAAGGTTTTATTGGGACTGGCTGAAGGCAGCAGCAGGCATTTACATTAGCATAGGAAAGAGACAGAGAGAATACAAGGTTTTCCCAGTTTAAGTCTGATTACCACATATCCCTTTGTCTCTACTCTGTTTACTCAAGTAAATTTTATGCTGGATGACCCTCTCGGGGAAAATCAGAGAAGAATTACCTGTTAATAGTATTTACTCTGGGCTCAAAACCTAAAGCTTTTATCATTCATAAAACCACTCTTTTAACCATGTTAATTATGCACAAGTGTGTTAACTTAGAACCTTGTTGTAAAATCTGACTGAATATATGTGATGATGGAGAGGGAATCTTGGTCAACTGGCTGCAGTGCATTCTCTGCAAGCAGCTGACCACCATCCCTAGCCCACTTGAACCACTGAAATGGTGTGAGAGTGCATTCATTCATGCGTAGTTGAGTCAGGATCTGCAGCCCAGACCTCCGCAAGTGGTGGATGAAGTCTCAGGTGGTGAACCCGACATGATTGAGGTCACACAGGATGGTACTTCTTTTATGTTAATTGCTGGATAAAACATCTAACCATTATCTCTGAAATAAATAAGTTTATGAGAAAAAAGCTATGGAAAACCTTCACTCTTAGTTTGCACTTAGGATCCACTTAGGATCTGCCTTTATAAATAACTTGATATTTAAGTAGACATTTTCTCCATAAACATTATAAGCATGTTGCCAAGTTTAGCTTGTGAGGTCCTTCCATTTAAAAATAAGAAAAAAAATTGTGAGCTTTAAAATGGTATAGAAAGAATTTTTAAATACATGCATTTTTACTTGTATGTCATCTGTATTTAGTTAAAATTTCCAAAATAATTACTCATTTTGTGTGTACAGTTAACTATTTACAAATACACATACAGATGTTATTTCATCACCACAGCTTTGTTTAGAATCTACGGTTAGTTGCTTTAATTGTTTGGTTTCTGGTAGGCAAACTTGGATGTGTGTTAGGTGATGGAAGTAGCAGTTACATATGGATGAAAAACAGTGATCATTTTCCCAGAGAAGTATACACTTTATTTTATGAGAATAGACACAGCTAGTAATAAAATAATACTGTTTTAGTATATTATTTTTATTGTGTATATATCTTTAACATTTCATATTTTAATCATTTTTTAACATAGGCATTTATTGATATAAGTTTTCTTCTGAGCATTGCTTTTACTGTATCCCCAATGTTTTGATATATTGTGTTTTCATTGATTTTAAAGTATTTTGTAATTACCCGTGATTTTTTTTTGACCTAATGGTTGTTAACCTTAATAGCATAAATAATATTCTGCTTCTATATAGTTTCATTACTCTTCTTTTTCTGTTATTGATGTCACAAATTGTATCTCTATACATCAGGTGCCCAATAACATGGATTATTAATTGTCTTTAAAGCAAGTGTCTTCTAAATTTCTAAGGAAAGAAAAAGTAGAATCACAACCAACATTACAATTTTCTTTTAAAATTGTCATGAATTTAACTTCACTACAAATCTTTATTCCTTTACATGTGTTTGTGTTACTGAAGAGCAGCCTTTTATTTAGAGCTAAAGTATTTTCTTTAGCATATGGTATGGAAATAGTACACTTTCTCTGCATTTTTAAAATCTAAAAACGTCTTAATTTCTACCTAATTTTTGAAGAACAGTTTTTCTGGAAATATGTTGGGTCTTATCTGCAGATCCTGACCCAGCAATGGATGAACAAATGCACTCAGACGCAGATATCCAGTGAAAGAGTTGACTAGGGGTCCAGGCCACTCCCAGACACCGAGGAGGGTGCTGTAGAGTCAACTGCCATGACCCTCACCAGCTGGTGCTGCAGGCATTTATTCAGTATAGATTTAATGACAGAGGCTTTCAGTCAACATACTTCTGGATAATTAACATGATCACCCTCCCTGGAGACAGCAGTCCTACAGACGATTAAAGGCCAGGTTCCGAGGCTTAGGTAAACTAACTTATCTAAATCAGTTTCTTTATATCCCCTTGTTATAACCTAAGCTTTCAGGCACCAGACAGGAGAATCTGGCTGCCTTCAGCCAAATCCTATTCTGAGGTTTTGCCAGATCCTCTGACCTTCCAAGAAGGTTTATGCACATTTTATAATTTTTTCCCACTACCTTGACTGAACTCATACATCTCTTCCTTTTCCGTTTTTTGCATGAGGTTTTGTTGGTTGAAGATCACAGATGTGTGGAGCAACAGGTCTGTCATGTGTGGCGGTCACTGCTCATGTTCTGGCTTTGCAGCCTAGAATTAGTAAATAACATAAGACAATCATGAGTATAACCAACAGCGTATTTTTCCAATCAAGGAGTAGTGTGCAGTGTTACTTGGCACCTCAGTCTAGTGTGTGCCGTTACTGAGGGACCCCACTGGGGGATGTTAATTCCTCTTAGTCAAGTAGTTGGGTCATTAGAAGCTGGGAAGGGAGTATCTGCCTACATAACCTGTGGGAAAAAAGCAGGTTTAAAAATGGGCTCAATAGAGTGTAGGAGGTACAGCTTGCAGGCAGAATGAGAGAATAAAAAAATAATATCTGGAGTGAACGGTGTTTTTGTCTGGAGCAGGATTCTCTTAGCCTTCTGAGTTGCCTTCTTCAGCATTCTATTTGAGGTCTGTGTTGTCCAAGGAAGCCATATTTCCAGAGCTATGAGTCCTGCAGGGTCATCTCCTTCATTTCTGGTATAAGGTTGGGTCGCACTAATTCCATGGGATGGTTTGATGTGTCCTGCTGGAATCCGAAGAGGACCTCAGAGGGTGTGAAAACAAGCATATCTTCTTCTCCATGTTAGCAAATCATTTGGACGATGCCATTTATTACTATTTACAACCTTACATAAAATTGCAGGTTTTATGTCTGGAGAGGTTTTAGCAAATTGATTTTCTATAACTGATTTAAATTGTCATCTAAATTTTAAAAATTAAGGATAAACAAGGCTTGTGCTAGTAGTGTTTCAGACTCCTTACTCATTTACCCCTTTTTTATTTTCTGAGCATATTTTTAAAGGTGGAGTGGGCACATTATACTATGGCCTGTCCTTGGGGGTTATATGGATGACTGTGGAATGTTGGATGTTTCATGTGTGACAAAAATTGTCGAAATTGTGAGCTGGCGTATGCTGGACAATTATCAGTTTTAATTTTTGTGGACCACCACATAAATGTAAAAGTTCAGAGACGATGTTTAATGACATATGAAGTGGACTCTCCAGGAAGAGCATGTGCACTAATTAGATGAGTGCTGGTTATCAACAGATACATGTACATATCTGACTTTTTCAAATTCAGGGATGTGTGTAACATCTGTCTGCCATAACTGATTAGGTGCTAGTCCTCTAGGGTTAACACTTATTGAAGGAGGGGATGTTACTGTGAGCTGACAATCTGGGCATTGCAGATAGTTTGTTTAGCTAGTCTTTTGGTAAGTTAAAATTGTTAGTTAAGTTTCTCCAATTTTGGTGGAAAAATTGATGCAATTGGGCAGCTTGGTCAAGCAGTGATGTCATAACCTGTAGGTCTGTTTGATCATTGCCATAAGCCAATAGGCTAGGCAGTAAGCTGTGGGCCTGAATTTGTGTGATAGAAGTAGGATGTGTGCATTGATCTAGCAATTGCTGAAGTCAGAGAAAAAGTGCAATAAAATATGTGTTAAAAAATTAAAAAAGAAATAGTCTTCCAACCCACACCCAATAAAAAAAAAATGCCTTGGGTGAGGTTATCAATTAGGCTAATTTGGTAAACCAATGAAAGCTACTCTAATAAGTTCCTTATAATTAAAGTAGCATTAAGCACATATATTAAGCACATATTTATTAAGCACACATTAAGCACATATATTAAAGCAACATTAAGCACATATATTAAGCACATATATTTCTTTTAAATACTTTGATGAAACTTAGGCAATCACTTTAAGTAATTGCCACCCATTTAATGTTTACTAAAACAGTTTACAACAAATTCACATGCCATTTTCTAAAAGCTTACTTTCTTTTCTTCTGTGTATTAAACAGTATGTTAACTATTAATGAAGAATAAAGAAAAATCAGAATCTGAAGGTAACTTTAACCATTAAAAGGGCCACTGAGAAGCACGACTTATAATTAGCAAAATACAAGCGAGCTCCTTGTGGCATTAACCAGAGCCCTATGACCCATGCTTTAAAGCAAGAGCAGGTGAAGAAAAAGCAACGTGCTTCCTAAAATAAAGTCACCTTCTCCTTCTGTCCACTGTCAATCAGAAAAATTCTATTTTTGCAGGAAACTGAGTATTTGTGAAGTGGCAATCTACTAAATGAACTCAATGCAAAATGTATCAAAATGAAAAATAAACATTGCTAATATTCATTAAGCAATAACTTTTCTTAGTGTTTAGTCCCCATTCTAAGTTCTTTGAATTTATTTTTTTCCATTTAATAACGCTAGGTGTTATTATTATCTCAATTTATAAATAAGGAAACAGGCACAGAGAGCTAAGTAACTGCTCAAGGTCACATGGCTAATAAGTAGCAGAGACAGAAACTGAGCTCAGGAATCCTGACTTCAGAACCGATGCTCTTAACCACCCTGCTGTACTGTCACTAGGAGAATTAGGGACTTGACCTGAGTCCCTATGAAGCTCCTTAAAGAGGTTGAGGAGCTATGATAAGAAACAGGAAGGAATGGATGTTGAAAACAAGTCAGGCTTGCAAATCAGTATTCAATTCACCACTAAGTTCCTACTATGTGTTGGGCACTGCACTCAATGCTTTGGGAAATATTACCATAAAGATGAATAAGACAGAGCCCCTCCTCATCTTCATTGTTTCTTCAATTGTCAACTGTTCCATAAAGCCTCCCCTGACTCTGAGCACTATTATGCCACTCTTCACACTGCATTATAAAGTCTTAATGTGACTGTCTTCTCTCTTAAGCTGTAAGTTCCATGGCCCATCATGGGAACAGATGCCATGTCTTAGCTCCTTTTGCAGTGCCTAGATTCCTGGTACTGTGAGCCTGGACACACTGCTGTCTCTCTTTAGATGTTTTATGAATGCCTGAACAGATGAAACACAGATAGAGGACATGGAAGTGAAATAACGTGCTCTGAAATTCACAGTGTGCTAGTGGTCAAGATGGGGAAAGATTTTGCATATCCCAGCTCTACGCCAAAGTTCTGCCTAATTGTCCACATGTAACACTCTAGTATCTTTTGCTAAAACTGCATGATTTAACATTTTAGCATACATTGTGAAAAAATGCTCACATCTCATCTTTATGCTTCATCTCTTATTTAACATGCTAAACCCTTATAAGCAGGGGCCACTGCATACCTCACTTACTGCATCAGGCCATGCTAAAGGGATACCTGCAATTGAACCTTTAGAAAGGTACAGACCTCTTAAGTTGCTCAATCTAAAAGTGAAAGATTAGATAGATTAAGTCACTTGCTCAAGGCTACAATGCTAGTAAGAGACAGAACTGGAACTTAAATCTAACTCAAAATCCCGTACTAGTAATAACTGGACTATTTTTGTGTTGTAGTTCTCACTGAACAATGGATACCAATCTATTGTTACATGTGTTGTAGGATAGGTTTAATGTAAATAAACACAGATTTTATAAGCATGATAAAACAACATTATTAACCTTTGGTACTATATTAGTTCTGTGTTTATTTATATATCAATTTCTGGATGACTTGTATGAAATATTCTGTTACAAATTTTTCCTATAATTTCTCTAGCATCAATTTCTGGATGATTTGTATGAGATAATCTGTTATAATTTTTCCTATAATTTCTCTAGCATCAATGTTCTACTGTGTGTGTGTGCGTGTATAGTCATGATTTATATTTAGATATATAAATATATATACATATGTAATGATATATGTGTATATATATAATACATGTATATTTAAATGATGCTTTAGGCTGGGGAATATTTGTGTGAGAATTGGTTAATAGTAAGACTTCTTATGAACAAAGACAACTAGGTTTCTGTCTATCTGGATCACTTTTATCATAAAGTGCTTCCCTGATGTGTAGATTAAAGAAGATTTATGGCTTGATTTAGCTATTTTCCACCAAATTCATAAACTTATTATATACTTTGTATACTTTTTGTCATGCTAAATGATTTTCTGTTTCTATTTTATATTTATAGAAGAAATGGATCAAAATACCCTGTGGAAAAAAAAGAAAAATTAGACATGATCATTTGAAGTATAATATGTGGAATAATAATTATTATTTTGAACTGTCTTTAATAAACACGTTGAATTTCACCACATATATATTAGGCAACTAAGTGATGCTGTGTCTTGTTTTGAAAATAATGAACATGTCTATGTACATGTATGTTTAGCAAGATTAAAAATATATGAAGTCCCTTTAGAATTAAATTCCTATATTATCACACCCCAAAATTAAGAACTTACATTTGTCATTAAATGCCAAAAATGAGAATAGAACCCATATGAAATTTAGAATGTTGTTTTCTTTTTAGTTCTGTGAATAATAATGACGTTATTTTTATGGAAATTGCATTGAATTTATAGATTGTTTTTGGCAGTATGATCATTTTCACAATATTGATTCAAGCCATCAGTGAGCATGGGATGTGTTTCCATTTGTTTGCATTATCTATGATTTATTTCAGAAGAGTTATGTGGTCTTCTTTGTAGAGAACTTTCACTTTCTTGGTTAGGTATATTTCTAAGTATTTAATTTAATTATTATTATTAATGCAGATGTTGTAATAGGGGTTGAGTTCTTGATTTGATTCTCAGCTTTGATGCTCACATAGCCAAATCAAGACTAAGGGAAAAAAAAAGAAATAAAAAAAATTCTGGAGGTGTCACATTACCCAACTCCAAACTATTCTACAAGGCTACAGTTAACAAAACAGCATGGTAATGGTATAAAAACAGGCAGGTTGACCAATAAAACAAAATAGAAAATCCAGAAATAAAGCCAAATGCATAAAGCCAACTAGTCTTTGACAGAGTAAATAAAAACATAAAGTGGGGAAAGGACATCTTATTCAACAAATGCTGCTGGGATAATTGAGAAGCCACATGTAGAAGAATGAAACTGGATACTAATCTCTCACCTTATACAAAAATCAACTATAGAAATTGTAGAACACAATATAAAAAAAAAACTTTTCTAGACATTGGCTTAGACAAAGACTTCATGGCCAAGAATCCCAAAACAAAGGCAACAAAAACAAAGATAAATAAGTGGACCTTAATTACAGTAAAAAGCTTCTGAACAGCAAAAAAGAAAAATAATAATAATAATCAGCAAAGTAAACAGACAACTCACAGAGTTGGAGAAAATCCTCACAAACTACACATTGCACAAAAGACTAATATCCACAATCTACAAAAAACTTAAACAAATTAGCAGGAGAAAAAGAATCCCTCAAAAAGTGGGCTAAGAACATGAATAGACAATTTTCAAAAGAAGATATACAAATATCCAAAAAACATAGGAAAAAATGCTCAACATCACTAATAATCATTGAAACACAAATCAAAACCACAGTGCAATACCACCTTGCTCCTGTAAGAATGGCCATAATTTAAAACTTTCAAAATAATAGATGTTGGCATGGTGGTAATAAGGCAACACATTTACACTGCTGGTGGAAATGCAAACTGGTACAACCACTATGGTAAACAATACAGAGATTCCTTAAATAACTAAAAGTAGAACTGCCATTTGATCCAGCAATTCCACTGCTGGGCATCTATTCAGAGGAAAAAAAGTTATCACATAAAAGAGACTCATACACACATGTTTATAGCAGCACAAATAGGTGATATACGTATGTGTGTGTGCGTGTGTGTGTGTGTGAGTGTGTATATATCACCTATTCTTAATGTATATTCTCTATAAATATGGGACAAAAATAATGTCCATAAAACGGGACAAAATAATGGTATTACAGAAACCTGAGTGGAGCTGGAGACCATTATTCTAAGTGAAGTAATTCAGCAGCAGAAAACCAAACAATGCATGTTCTCACTTATAAATGGGACCTAAGCCATTAGGACTCAAAGGCATAAGAATTATATAATAGACTCTCGGAACTCAGAGGGAAGGGTAGGAGGGGAGTGAGGAATAAAACACTACACACTGGGTACAATATAGATTGCTCAAGTAATGGGTGCACCAAAACCTCAAAAAGCACCACGGAAAAGCTCATCCATGTAATCAAAAGACAACTGTCACCTAAAAACAATTGAAATAATAAAAAAAGAGAATAAAATAAAACAGATGAATATTTTTAAATAACCAGAAAAATAGAATTGGCTTAAAAAACCAAACACATTGTAAAATCAGTTCATTTTGTAGTAGAGAGCAGGTAGTAGTTGTTATATTTCTAATTCTACATACTTTCCACTGGGCAATGACCTAAGCTCTAAAATGGGAAGTATTGCACCATACCTTTTAGGAAAAAAATGTGATGCGAAAGCTGGATGCACAATAAAAGCCAAGCAGCACCACTCATCTCAAAATATCAAGAGGAAGAGAGATTTTTTATGCAACTTAATTATTTAATAGTTTCCTCAGCAACAATTAAAATGCAATACTGCATGAAATGAATTCAAAGTATTCTCAGTATTTTCAAAATGGTACTGATACTGTCAGTGGACTTCTTAATGTTTTCCATTACAATGTGTGAAATGTAGTTAAGCTCAATAATTTTTTTTTCATGTAACCTGTGAATTAGAACAACAAATTTCAATATAAGCTCATATGGCTTTATATCATTTTTGGTTACCCTAGTGTTTTCCTCCTGTTTTAGCACCTGTTAAACAGGTACTACATCTCTGAAAAACAAATTTTGACTTGACACGGTAAGTTTTGAAAGGTGTTTTGTCACAAGAAGAAGGGAGTCTTGTATCACAATCTCTCTTTCTGTAATAAACTGGAGTCTCATTTATTAGGTGTCCCAGCTTACAGCCTAAGACATAATTAATCTTTTTTTCCCTTCTCTTCTGTTCTAACAAACTTCCAGACACAAAACAGACATTTTGTGATGATGAATATCACAGCTGCCACGCAGGCCAGGAGGAACCCAATCACATCCAAAGAGTGGTACTGGAACCAGGTGAGGTCGTGGGCTGCAACCCGAAGGTGCTTGGCTCCTTTGTGGCGCATGACAAACTCAATCCAGAAGACTGCCCGATCCAGGGGCTTCATTGGCTGATCATGATGGATTCTTGATAATTTCATAGCATTCTCTTTATATCTGAATGATAAACATAACAATATCAACATTAAAAGTAAGTTAATTTGCCTGAGCATATCAAGTCCATGAAAGCTTTTTAAAGTGTCACATGATTCAAAGTAAACGTCATAGAATTGACATAGAACTTGTTTATTTTAATTTGAGTCATCATAGAAAGTTTGACTTTTAAATTGGAATTTCATCATTGACAAATATTTTTAAAGTAAAAATGGAAGGTCAGGTGAGAAGGTTAATTATTTGAAGCAGAGAACATATGAGCAATTTTATTTTTTATTTTTCTAATTTTTAGTTTTTGTGGATACATAGTAGGTGTACATATTTATGGGGCACATGAGATGTTTTGGTACAGGCTGCAATGTAAAATAATCACATTATGAAGAAAAGGTACCCATCCCTTAAGCATTTTCCTTTGTGTTATGAAAAATTCAATTACACTCCTTTAGTTCTCAAACAGGCATATAAAATCATGCTCGACATCATGAGCCATTTTAAGGGCTGAACGGTATATAGTTAAAATACAATTTAATAATTACCATCTTTAGGTTTCCAAAGAGGAATTGTGCCATGTGGGTGAAATGCCTAATAGCCACTTGCTCTGCTTCTATTCCACTCTTTTGTGTCCTACTGTTTCCCACCCAGTAGCCAGAATGATTTTTCTTGAAATAAAAGTCAGTTTATGACACTCCCTTGATTAAGACTTTTCTCGGCTTTTCATCATATTATGAATAAAATCCAACTCTGTTATTTGGTCCTCA
This sequence comes from Plecturocebus donacophilus, assembly GCA_004027715.1. Lineage (NCBI taxonomy): Eukaryota > Metazoa > Chordata > Mammalia > Primates > Pitheciidae > Plecturocebus > Plecturocebus donacophilus. Next base: position 49,629 of record PVKP010011688.1, on the reverse strand, counting down.
CGACCTTGCATTATCAGATACTGGCAAGCTCTTCTCCAAACACTTTTCCCATGCACACCAGGTCTTCTAGGGACACTGGCCTTATATTTTTCTTTAAGCTCCCAAAGGTGTTTTCATCTTAGCACTTTCACCATTTTGTCTCCTCTTCCTGCTCTTGGAGTATTCTTTATTGCAACAACACAAGTCACACTTCTATCTCTTTTTGAGGCAACCCTTTAAATGTTATGTCTAAGAGAGGCTTTTTCTGGCCACACTATCATAGAACCCTTAGGATTTCCTCTATTTTTTGTGCTTATTTTGAAATTATTTGATGCCTAGAATTTTAAAATGCATTACATGTCTTCTAAAATACACATTCAACTATAAAATACATAAAATAAATGTGCATACACATAGCTCAAAAAGGTATCATCATCTTGAACATTATCTTGAAGTGAAAATACCAATTTACCTATTTCTCAGATCATGATAGAGGACATCAGAATCTACTTAGAAGAACTCTCTTTTCCTGTATCATTTTAGTCACTTACTTTTGTCCTCCAGTTAAGTATTAAGCTGATTTTGAATATCATACTTTAGCTTTGTTTGCTTGTGTAATTAAATTATATAACACATATTCATTTGTATCTTTTTTTTTCTTTTTTTGAGATGGAGCCTCACTCTGTCACCCAGGCTGAAGCACAGTGGTGCAGTCTCAGCTCACTGCAACCTCTGCATCCCGGGTTCAAACATTTCTCCTGCCTCTGCCTGTTGAGTAGCTGGGATTACAAGTGTGCACCACCATGCCCGGCTAAACTTTGTATTTTTAGTAGAGAAAAGGTTTCACCATTTTGGTCAGGCTGGTCTCAAATTCTTGACCTTGTGATCTGCCTGCCTCAGCCTCCCAAAGTATCTTTTTAAAAAAGGTAACAGTTGTTGGTTTAATTCTGTTGCTATGTAGCATTTCATTAATTGATAATAATACACATTAGCTCTGCATTTAATGATCAATAGATATTTGGGTTGCCAATAATTTTTGGAAACTATTAATAATTTTGTATAAACATTCTTGTATATAGCAATAGATTTATACATTTATATATATCTGCTGGGTGTGAGTGTGGAATTACTGAGATAAAAGTGGAATTGAGAGTGGAATTGCTGAGATAAAAGTGCATGTATAATTATGATTTACTTTTTTACTTAAAAAATCTTTTAAGTGTATTTAATATTCAAAATTTAAAGATGTTTCAGTTATCATTTTTGTAAATTCTCACATCCACTAGCGCTGGATCATGTTTTCTTTATGATATTCAATCTTTTCATACATACTGAGTCTTGATTTATGACACGCCACAAATTCAAATAACTATTAATTATTCAACATGCTTTACAATGATGTATCTTCTGGTTGATATACAAAATACATATGTGCGTATTATGTGTCTGTGTGTGTGTGTGTGTGTGTGTTACATTACAATGTGACAATTGTTAATTGTGTTCTTCAAATGTTTTATGTTCTTACTCATTATTTGGTCTTATTTTTCAAGTCTGTTTAGATTTAATGAAATTATTTGTATATTCACATTTAAATCTACCACCTTATTTTATATATATTTTCTATTTTTTCAACCTGTTTTATGTTTCTTTCACAATTATTTCCTGTAGTCTTTAAAGGTACTTTTATCATTCATTATCCTTCTATATTATTTGTGATAAATTACTTTTAAAGTATTCCCTTAGGTGTAACGTTTCTTATATAAAAACATTATTAATGGCAGTTATAAATGCTGAATTGATAGTAGCTGGGTTGGGCAAGGCATTTTGCACGTTGTTTTCCTTGGAGTATGAACAAATCAACTATCAAAAATTTTGCTTATTAAAAATATAATTTTTGTGCTTTAAAGACCATCATCAAAAAAGTAAAAAGTTAGTTCACCAAGAATGCGACAAAATATTTAAAAATTATATATATGATATGGGATTGTATCTACAATATATAAATAGTTCTTACATAAAACTCAATAATAAAACAAATTATAAAGTTTAAAAATGTTCCAAGGATTGGAATAGACATTTTTCTAGAGAAGATATATACATGGTCAGTAAGCACATATAAATATTCTCAACATCTCTGGACATAATGAAAATACAATCCAAGGCAACAATAAGAGATAATTTCACACCCACCAAGAATGATGTAACAAAAAGACAAATAATAACAGGTGTTGGCAACAGTGTGAAAGATTGGAACCCTCCTGTACTGATGGTGGTAATGACAAATGGAATAAACATTTGGAAAACAGTTTGGCAAATCTTCATTAACATAAAATTCCTACAGGTGCCAGGAATTCCACTTCTAGTATCTACCCAAAAGAAATGAAATCATGTCCATGCAAAACAAAAAAGTTCCTAATAACCACAATTGGAAACAATCAAAGGGCTAATGAGCTAATAAAGAGACAAATAAAATAAGGCACATCCATATTATAAAATATACTGCTATAAAAAAATGAAATATTAATACACACAAAATAAAACTAAAAACCATAAAAACAACAAAAATTGTGCTAGGTGAAAGAAGTCATTTACACAACATCATAAATTGTATGATTCAAGTTATATGAAATATATAGAAAATAATCTATAGAAAAGGAAAGCAAATTGGTGTTAGTCTAGAGCTAAGGGGTCATGGGAAGTGACTTCTATGCCATTACAATTTACTTAATGTGGATTAAAATGTTCTAAAATTATATAATGGTGAGGGCTTCAAGACTGTAAGCATAAATACATTTGAATTTTATACTTTAAATAGGAGGGGTTTATGCTATGGAAATTAAATTTAATTATCAAGCCTGTTACAATAATGATGATAAAAATAAATTTTTCAGTAAGAAAACATACTTTGAGACATTTTAGACATTGAATTAAAATATTTTAGTATATTTCATCATTTATCTTTTCTTTCTACTGTGGATTGATGCTGTCAAATTTATTTTAAAATGTCTTTTTATTATCTATATCTCTTTAAAATTATTTTTGTGTTGAAAAGTATTTTAATAATTGGTTATTCATTAAATGTATGTGGTTCAAATACAATTTTAAAATAACCACTCAAAAATAAAAGCAGATTTCAGATTGGTTACATCATTTGAATTCTTTCAAAATCAGTTTCTTATAAAAAAGATAAAAGTCATACTAACTATTGACAAGAGAACCTATCTATAAATACCACCTAGTTAAAAAAAAAGTTATACTCACACAGGATCATTAATCACAGTCTTCAGTGCATTCAGCAAGTCTGTACTCGACATTGTATCGAAGTCCAATCTAACAGCTGCACCCTTGACCTTCATGTGAGCAATGTTATCAGGTTGATCCGCAAACATTGGAATGCCCACCATAGGGATCCCATGGTAGATCGCCTCGTAGATGCCATTGGCTCCACCATGAGTTATAAAAGCTCTAGTTTTTGGATGACCTAGGATTGAATGAATTTTAACAAAATTATTCATAGGAATCAAATGAGAAATGCACAATGAAAGGCTCTGAAAGTGACAGTGTTTTCTATATAACACACTGAACTAAATTGAAATTGAGCACCTACTTCTGCTGGAGATGTAAGTGAAGGTTATATGGTGTGTGCAACTTCAGGCTAAAAAAATTAGGCTGAGTGAGGTGGCTCATGCCTGTAATTCCAGAACTTTGGGAGGCTGAGGTGGGCAGATCGCGAGGTCCAGAGATCAAGAACATCCCTGGCCAACACGGTGAAATCCGGTCTCTACTAAATATACAAAAATTAGCTGGGCATGGTGATGTGTGCCTGTAGTCCTAGCTAATCAGGAGGCTGAGGCAGAAGAATCCCTTGAACCCAGGATGTGGAGATAGCAGTGAGCCAAGATCATACCACTGTACTCCAGCCTGGTGACAGAGCAACATCTGTCTCAAAAAAAAAAAAAAAATTAATACAAGATTACCAGTTGGACTAATGAAAAAGTGCAACTTAAATAAGAGGCATAAAATGTGCCAAAAAGATAAAAGCAAAGAAAAGGGATAGGGATGTAAGACTGTGTTATTAATTAATTAATTAATTATGGTTTTTTTATGGAGACAAAGTCTTGCTCTGTCGCCCAGGCTGGAGTGCAGTGGTGCAATCTCTGCTCACTGCAACCTCCCCCTCCAGGGTTCAAGCAATTCTCCTACCTCAGCCTCCTGAATAGCTGGGACTACAGGTGTAACAGCACACCTGGCTAATTTTTTGTATTTCAGTAGAGATGAGGTTTCACCATGTTGCCCAGACTGGTCTTGAACTCCTGAGCTCAGGCAATCTGCCCGCATTTGCCTCCCAAAGTGCTAGGATTACAGGCGTGAGCCACCATGCCCGGCCAGAATGTGTTATTTTAAGTGCAGTCATGGAGTATGGTATGTGGGGTGTGCAAGGCAGCAGGCAGTGAGGTGATGGTGCTAGAATTGAGGAAGGACAGGTCACACTTCATTATAAAATGTGTCATTACTGTATGATTAAGATTAGGGATTTAATCCTACAGAAAGTGCAGTGTCCCTGGTGATAGCAGAAGGTTATTTTTAGTGGCACTTGAAACATCCCTGAAGGAGAAGAAAGAACGGGTGTAAAGTTGTAGAAATAGGAGAAAGGAAGACAACCCAGGAAGTGCCAGAAAAATTCTGTAAGAGGTAATAACACCTGAAATAAAGATACTCTGATTCTGATCATAAAGAATGTGAGTGTATATCATAAAATGCCAACAATTATAGTTTATTATTTTCTCCCTGGACTGAAAAATGAATATAAAGAGTTTCATTTTAGTTTATTATTAAGTTTTTCCATAACAAATGTTCAACAAGCTTCTTTCATGATGAACCATTAACATTCTAATGATCTGTTATGAATATATTAAGTATTTGTTCTCCAGAGACTTACCAAGAAGGTCATTCTGGGGTATCCACTTGTACAGCCGAGTATTGTGTCCTAAGGTATCTGGTTTATTCCCATCAAATCTCCACAGAACCTGTTACATTAAAGAAAATATCTTATTCCATGAGTGGAACTCCAAAGTTATAGAATGTTAGCACTCTAAAAATATTAACAATGAGAACAAGAAATGTTAAGTAAGAAGAACTACTCATGCTGATGTAAATAGAATACTCACATTTCATTTCCTTAATTTTTATAATTAGGTATATAGGGAAATCATGATTTTTCAATGAAAAGTTCAAGTATTAAAAAACTTGTTACACTTCTCAAAAGAAAACCTATGTGTGGCAAACCACAATATGAAAAAAGTTTGACATCACTGATCGAAACCACAAAGAGATGTCATCTCACACCAGTCAGAATGGCCATTATTAAAATCCCAAAAAATAACAGATGCCGGTGAGGTTGTATAGAAAAAGAAATGCTTATACTCTGTTGGAAGGAGTGTAAGTTAGTTCAACCATTGTGGAAGACAGCGTGGTGATTCCTCAAAACCCTAGAGGCAGAAATACCATTTGACCCAGCAGTCCCATTACTGGGTACGTATCCAAAGGACTATAAATTAGAACAGGCAAGCATATGTTCATACAGCACTATTCACCCTAGCAAAGACATGATATCAACCTAAATACCCATTAATGACAGATTAGATGAAGAAAATGTGGCACATACACACCATGGAATATTATATAGCCATGAAAAAGAACCAGATCATGTCATTTGCAGGAATGTAAATGGAGCTGCAGGCCATTATCCTTAGCAAATTAACACAGGAACAAAAATCCAAATACCACATGTCCACTTATAAGTGGAAGCTAAAAGATAAGAACACATGCATGTATAGAGAGGAACAACATAAACTGGGGCTTATTGGAGGGTAGAGGTTGGGAGAAAAGAAAGGATCAGGAAAAATGACTAATGGATACTAGTCTTAATATCTGTGTGATGAAACAGTCTGCACAACAAATCCCCAAGACCTAAGTTTACCTATGTAACAAACACATGTATCCCTGCAATTAAAAGTTAAAAAATAAAATTTAAATTTTAGAAAGATTAAAAAGTTAATAATTATATGCATTAAAAATTTTAGATAGTCATAATTCTAGTGTGACAAAGCAATAACAATTTACTAATGACCCACATGTTTATTTTGTTTTATGTATTTTATATTATTTTTCATCTATCAAATATAATACTAAATTTTTTGGAGTAATATGGGAAGTGGTTCACATATATCTACTTGTCTGTAAGTTATTTTAATAGAGTTTGGTATCCTTTGATTGACAAAAATGCAAGTCTATAAAATAAGCTACTTGGAAGAAGTCAATTAATGCTGCAAAAGTAGCATGTATAACTTATTTGAAATTACAAATTATCAAGCACTACATCCAAGAAAAATTTCAAGTGACAATTTGCCTGGCTTCCTTCTGTTTGGCTCCGTCCTATATTTCCAACTGCTGCCTCCGTTGGAGGAGTTGTTAATCTGATAGTTAGTGCAGAGTCCTCACACTTTATACTGCACAGGGTCCATCCTCAGAGCAGGATCCATCTCTACTCAAAGCTCTTTCATCTTCCTGCTTCAGACATTGGCTGGGCCCAGCCCAGCAAAGTATGCTGCTTTTTCTCTTTCTCTAAATCTACCTGGCTGGGTGGGTCCTTAGACTAGCTGTCAGTCAGCCTAGGCTGTCCTTTCTCTGATAGTACCCTGAACATCACTCGAATAACCTATCCTAAAATGACCAGGAAGTAAACGAGGTTGGATAACATGGCAAGTCAAACTGCGTGATGCATGTCAGACTTTTTGAAATACCTGCTATTACTGTGCTAGTGAAGTTACTAACATATAACTTTTTCTAACATCTGTAGTGTGTACAGCTCCCTCAGGAATCTTTAAACAAAAGGATCAAATGACAGGGGCAGAATTTGATGATAGCTCTTACTCGACCCTAATATCATGATCATACCAAAACTTTACCTACAACTCTTAATTTTATTTATTCCTGATCACAATATTAATGCTAAGTTTATTACCAATGAAAAATATCCCGTGTTATTTTTGATCTTGTATATATAAATATATTTGATTTTGAACTAATATCTGAGATAATTAGTGCTTTCCCAGCAGCTGAATTTACAGGCAGGAAATTTCTATAATTGGATTCTTTACAAACTTTAGCAGCCTCTTTCAGTAATTTTCCACACTATTAAGACACTTTATCTAACCTTTTGTGGGATCCTGGCAAGGGCTGATGCAATTACATTGGCCCTTTCTTCTGTCATGTTGCTGATCATTGACCCCAGAGAAAACACCACAATACCATTTTCTCCAGAGCTCTGTACAAAGTCTTCCATTTCCTGTGGAAAAAAAATGTGTTCTATCATAATAGAGTATCAGCGCATGTGGAATAAATGGTACAAAAACTAAAGAGAGAAAATCAAATACTATCAGGAATTATTTGAGTAAACAATTGTTTTTTAACTGACTCAATTGCTCAGATTTTTTGCAAGATGTATATTATGAGATAGATTGCCTCTGTTAAGAGTATTTGTGTAAATATATGTGTGCATGTGTGTACACGTGTGCATGTGTAAAAGAGAGAAATGAAATAGAACTATTAAATATCATATTTGGGGAGATAACATTAGAAAACATTATACCCAAATTCTTCACTTGTAATATTGTAATTACTAACATACATTCTTGGAAAGTGGCACCACTTGTCTTTAATGCTATATTGTTGTTTTACTAAATCAGACATGTTTATTTTAAGTAGGTTTTCTATAGAATTATTTCAGTGTGAAGTCATTAGTGGTTGACTTCCCTGACTATGAGTACTGAGGAACCGTTACTCACAGCTGAGATTATTTTATATCTACATTTATCTTACTCTATAATGCTTTACACTTCACTTAAAGTTTGTCAGAGTTTTCTATCCTTTTTTCAAAAAAGGAAAAAATAATAACTGTAAAACGTGGTGCTTAAGAATCACCGGAGTCTGGTATTATGGTTTGGAATTTCTATGAATTAATTCTAAGAGTCTCATTCATAATACAGGTTTGTACAGTATATATAATACAGAATTGGACAGTTATATAGTTGAATGATCATGTTTAATGTTATTGCTTAAGTGGAACAACGTTTCCCGAAATCACACTGTTAAAGTGATGGGCTATTTATAACTGCATGTGAGGAACTCTCCTCATCACTTTGCTGTGTCTCAGAGGCAGCAGCACTTGCGCCACAATGGAAGTGACTACCAGGCCTTTCTGCAGAAGAGATTTGTCACCCTCTTGAGTAGCTAACTGACACTATATACAAATTTTGGTGGAAGATGTACTTGGGTGGAATTTATTGAGAATCATTCTGGCTTGCTTTCCTCAATGTACACCAATTTTTTAATTTAAATACTTTCAGATATAATCATTGGGGTAAAACTTTTTCTTAAGGGTTCTTTACAAAACAAAACAAAAATTCCAAATGTTTACTTTGCAGATCACATATGGCTGAGTATTTTTAAAATTTGATTTTTAATCTTAAGACATCAGTGTTAATGAAGTGAGAGTTATTGTACTACTATTCCAGGTAATACATGGGATATCCAGGTATTGTGTGTGATTGCAATTACCTGTAGCCACATTAAATATAACTTTTGTTCAGCGTTTTGTCTCAGTGACTTGGTGCCTAGAGCCTTCTTCATCCACCCAGTGTTACAGTAATATAAACTCTGTTCACAGATTCGTTATTGATGTGGATTGGTTGTTTCTCATTCTGTGACAACTTAAAAAAATACACTATGTAAAAAATTTATAAAAGTATTAAAAGTTTTATAATGAAAATAATTTTTTTTCTAAAATATCTGTCTAGAGATGTTACCATGGGAAACTGTATATTTCATCATGGCTTTTGTTCTATTTTGATAGTTGAATGTACACTTGTGACATTTATTTAGACAATTTTATTCTTATTGAATATACCTTTTCCTCCTATAAGAAATGTATCATCTTGTAATATTTATGATTTTCTACCTCACTTTACCTGTAGTATAGCTGACTCTAATTGAACATTTTATTGATAAAATTATTGTAATACTATAGTATGCCTCTAGTGTAAGTTTTTAATTATTCTTTCATTTAAGATGTTTGATTACTTCCAGTGTTTATTTTATGAATATTTTCCATCAATATTAAATATGTACATCTTGATTTCTTTTTTTTACCTGTATGATTTCATGTGAATGTATTAGAAAACCAATGGCTATATGCATTTTTAACACTTGATACATTTGCCAAGTGTCCTTTTCTCTTATAATATACATTAATCATCTGAGAATCTAATATTTAATTGAATAGAAAGCAACTTGGGTTTACAATTATTTTACATAATAAAAAATTAGGGAATGGGTTTCGCAACCACAGACTGGCATTCAAAGCTTTCTGCAAGTTAATAACAACAGGTAGTATTAGTAATTATTGATATTGTACTACTAGTCAACCTTTTTCTTGTCCTTCTATACCTCCTACTCTCTTCCCCCTCCTACTGGCACTATCACTTTCCCTTAATGTAAGTGGTGAAATCTTTCAAGAGTAGAGTAAGATGGCACAGAATTTTCATTAGTCTTACCTCAGCTTTTGTCTCTTTATAAAGTTACCATATAGAGCCCATACAATTTGCATTCAACATAGATACTGAATTTTAACCATGGAATAAAATATCAGTCTCATGTTGCTGCTAAAAAAGAGGTGGACAAAAATGATCTCTTAAGAGATTACATAATAATGTTATAAAGAATGCTTACTTTCTACTTATTTCTTAGAAGTGTGACATCAATTTAAAATATATAAGATTCTTATGTTTCTTCATAAAGAATATAAGGTTAAATGATGACAGAATTATTTTGTTATTGTAAACTAAGGGTGCTATTCAGATATAAGTGATAGAAATTATTTGGTATTTATTATACACACATTGCTTATTTTTTCTGTGCTTCTTTGTTAGGCAGTTATGATGTCGAGACACAAGTTACCCCAGGGAGCTTTACTGAGTTGTTCATCTTAAGGCAGAAAACACCTGCTCTAATAGGGTATGTTTATGCTAAGATGTAAACCTCTGGGATCTCAATGCAGAATGATTTAAACGCTTGAGTAAAATCAAGTGAACACTGGGTGTGGCTGCAAATATAGGATCACACATTTCTATTGTTAAGGAATTATTTTCTTATATGTCAGAATGCTGGTGAAGATCCTTATCACTTATGGTTGAATTTTAGAATTTTAGCTTGCTCGTCTTACTGTCAAAACTGATATGTCTTCTTTTAATCAAGTCCAAAGAGTATCTGTCATATAGAAGACAGGTAGGACTTTGTTAGAGAATGTAATCTTGAAATGCTGAATAATTAGTTTCTATTAAATGAGGAATGATATCTCAAGTGACTTACACATGTTATTAGTAGTATTAGTAATAACAAAAATAACCACAATTGCAAAATTAATATCTCAGAATCACTATAAGCCAGAGACATTTTAAGTGGTTTATTTGTATTAACTTTTTTCCATACAACACAATATGAATTTAGTAGCATTACTGTAAAAGTAGGCATAATTATTTCTATCTACTTTCTAATCCACTTTTCCATCATCTGCTACCTGAGTTCACACAAAATTTCCCGAATGGTCGGCTCTTTCCAGTCTGGCCCTTCTGCAATTTAATCCATTGAACATCTTGGATTTTTAAAAATATAATACTGTCCCATTTTTTTTTTTTTGCTTTAACTCTTTTTAGTAGTTCCTAAGTGTGCTTAATAAATTTCAGCTTCTAAAGAGTATCTGGCTCTTATCTTGCCTGTTAGCATCATCTGATTCTTACTCAGTATCTCCCTTGCAAACTAAACTTTGAGTCTTGAGAACTGTCCTAACCACTTCATCTGCTTTTCCTTTTGAGTTTTTCTCTCCTTCATTCTTTCACCTATTCCTGAATATTGTTCAGCTCTCATCTTAATTGTTAATATCAGTGACCCCAGGATACTCTCTAGTATCTACACTGGGTTCTTCCTTAGCATTGCTTTTTCCCTGGAGATAATAGTTTTTACATAGTTTTTATTACTTGCATATATTCTGTCTTTCAAAGTAGAATGTAAGGTGTGTTGGGGCAGAAACTGTGTTCCACACACTTACCTGTTGTGTGTGCTAATCTGTTTATAAATATTCTTTCACTGAATGGCTAGTACTTTCTTATATGTTGCATAATCAAAGCTTTAATTTACCAACCCTATTTTCAAAGTCTCCTTAGTATCCCTCTTTAGCTGTAATAATGGTGAAATTCACAAACTTGTGATTGTATCAACACGTACATATACCCGAGTTTTTAATAAGTATCTGCTTTACCCTTCCCACTTCCCATCTTTCTGCCGCTGTAAGTCAAACACTCTGAATGAATGTAGAACCATTCATACTGAACATTCAAAGCAAACAAAACAAACAGTAATAGTTTACCTTAGGTAGGGGTTTAGTTTACCTTAGGTAGGGGTTTGGCAGGTTTGCAGTGGAGTCCTCCAACAAACTCAACGTTTGGTAAGCGTGGATGAGGAAATTGAAAATCCCAGTAGTTTCGAATAAGCCATATTTCTGCTTTTCCCATTATATCAAATAAGGTAGTGGGTCTTCCTGATGGGGAAAAAAGAAACGAAAATGTAGATGACACAAGATAATTACACTAGGTAATTTTCTGAAAGAAGTTAGAATAATATAGGTGAAGTATTTATGCTTTGAAAAATATACACATATACAGGCATAATTTAATTTTTATGTATTATATATTTTATCCATGTGTATTTATAAGAAAGGCAAAGTGGTAAGAGAATCATGAGAGAAAACTACATCTTTTATGTCACATCAATATATTCGAAATCACAAACAAGCCATAGAGAATTTATCTCCGTTTTATTTGTTAAACCTTCAATAGTACCAGATATACATATAAACCACTCTTTGAGCCATGATTAATTAATTCTACCTATAAAAACAATTTTATAAGGAAGAGTCTAATTTCCATAATTCATTAATTTAGTTCTTTCATCTTTGGTTCTCCGAATGAACTGTTGATTATTTTGAAATTATGGCTGAAATCCTTGTACCTATTACTGCTTTTGATTCATGCTAAGATCTTAATAATATTCATTTTTAAGTAAATATGTTTGCAAATGGTAGCTAGAAAACTTTGAGAAATTATTAAAATAGAAATTTGTGTTCAACCTTAATTTAGCTCATTTTTTAAATAGACATAATTTAAAAAGCTATACAGTTATAACTTAATGTTCACACTTCTACAAGATGATTGGCCTTGAAATAAATGGTTTCCAGTCCTTTAGTGAAGGAGTATAGAAAGATTAGAAACTTCAAATTACTTGTATTTTTTCTTTTATTCTGAAATGAAGACATTTCTCTCAACTGTAAAGAAAATCTTCTGGTAACATGGGTATATAATGTAATTACTAAATAAGGAGACTGAGGTAAAAACAACTTCTGTAATGATACATAGATAGTTCTAGAAAAATGTGTAACTGCTCAATCTACCAGTATGCATTCAGCAAGATGTTTCTTGATAGATTTGACTTTAAAATGAAAGAAATGTATAATAAAACAGATGTGTGATTGATTACAGAAATCTAAGGTGCACTAATTTACAGATTTATGACTCACTGGAGTGTTCTGTATGAGTGATGGCCACAGGGTTTTAACTGATCCTATAATTTACCTTTTCTAGAGCCTCTGTGAGTTTGATAGATCATCTTATACTTTTATATGATAAATTCACTTACAAAAAAAAAAAAACCACTACCCTGACTTTATGGCTTTATACAAGTTCAGCTTCAAAGGCACAAGAAGGTTAGATTTTCATACTACCAATTGAAAAAATTACTTACCTAGAACTTCACTGTAAAGCTGGTCCCACTTCTTCATATCATATAGTTGGAACCAAAATCGAAAATAAAGCACATAGATCATATTTTTTACCCTCTCCATGAAAGTCATTCGATCACTTAATTCTGACATAACAACAGGTGCATAGGAAGGAGGCAACAAAAATCCTCCACAACATTTTTCAAGTATGTAGCCAGGAGAGAAGCGGAGACTGTACACAAAAGGTATTTTAAGAAGCTCTGCCAGCAGCTCACCGCAGGGTGATATGGCATCTGCAAGAACGACATCAAATCTTGACTCCTGTAGTTTTGTCATAAGTTTCTTATTTGAAGCTACATCTTTACAAAACGTTCTAATTATGTCACTATATGCCCACGTCATTTCTTGTACTTTTGAAAAATGTGACCAAAATGTATCTTTTGGAACTTCTGACCATCTCTCAACCAGACGAATAATGTTATCCACAAACTCAGTTTCAGCTAAAGATGTAGAAGAAACTTCAAATTTAAGAGAGGATGAGTTGCTGGAATCAAAAAGAAGAGAAGGTGAATATGCCAATACAGTCACTTCATGACCTCTCTGAACAAGCTCATACAGGATAGTCTTCATATTCATCCAATGGCTGAATTCTGTGGGCCACACCAGCACCTTTCCACAACTCCCAGAGCTAAAGTAACAGCTCAGCTGTATCAGCAGAAGAACTGAAGTCCATTTCATAGACATCCTAATGCAATGCAATGCTTGTTTTCTAGTTGCTGATCCTTTCTGTCATTTCTCATGGTGTTATGCAAGGATAAATCAGTCACAAAGTTAAAATGTAACTTTTACACTTCAAAGTAAATACATTATATTAACAGTCTGAGCGTGTGGATGACAGGAGACAAATAAAAAGTAGATGACCTCTTACACAAGTGAGTTTGATGTTCTTTTTATATTTTTAAGTTCTATAATTCATCTAATATTAATAATCTTGCATGGGCACATCACCTGACTCATGTAATATATTTTAGAATATTGTCCATAAGAGTAGCAGTGAGAGGCTCATGTTCCTGCAGTCTCTTTGACACAGAACTAAAGATAAAATAACTAAACATGGTTTGTAAATTTGTTGACATATAATTCATATAATTATCAATTGTTGTGTAAAACTTAATGTTTCATAGTATATTCACAGAATTGTGCATCTACCATACAGTCAGTTTTAGAGAACTCTTATCTCCTAAAAATAAATCCCATACTCTCTAGCCTTTATCTCCCTACCCCTACTTTCTGCATTTGTCCTATCCCGGGCAACTGTTAATTGAATTTTTATCTCTGGATTTGCCCATTCTGGACATTTGTAATACATGGAATCATACAATATGTGATCTCTTATGACTCGCTTATTTTACTTAGCATAATATTTTAAAGGTTAATTTATGATATCATGTTTATATGTTGATTTTTAAGACCATCATGTATGATTTAGAGAGTTTCAAGATGAAATTATCCCTACAGACTTTGTTGAATTAATCAAGGATAAAGGGAGGGGAACAAAAGCAAACCAAGTCTGCAGTACAATCAGCATTAATCATTAGGTTAGTTTGTTCTCTGACTCACTTCCTCATAGATTTTTTGGCTACTGTCTTAGAATTATGCAGACAACGTAACAATATTATAGTTCATCTTAACTGTTCGATAGATAATAACTTAAACATTTTGAAATGTTGTTTTCTCTTGGAGGTATTCCTTCAGGTCCAACATACTGATGAAACTACTGCCTCAGCTGGTCTGAAGGACCTCACTGATGCCAGATAGTCTGAAGGATTTCACTAATGTCAGCTGTTCTGAAGGACTTCATTGATGCCAGCTGCTCTAAAGGACCCCACAAGGAGCTGACTCACCAAAGTATGTAGTTACCAAGTTCTGATGATTTTATCTCTATTTTCCTGGCTAATCTATGACCTCAATTTTTCAGTCCATCACTTTCCATTATCCCCTTAAAATCTCCAACCCAGAACTCCTTAAGGAGGTAATTTTGAGGGTTTCCACCTATCTTCCTGTTCAGTGCTCTGCAATTATTAAATTCTTTCTTGGCTGCAAAATCTAATGTCTCAGTGTAATTGGTCTATTATTGCAGAGTGGGCACATGAACCTTTTGGCCCTATAGCAAAGTCTTCAGTGGAGGAAATAACTGCAAATATGGTGAAAATAGTAAGATAACTCAAATTAGAAGCGGAACTTGAAGATATAACTAAATTGCTGCAATCTTGTGATAAAACAAATACATGAGGAGTTGCTTCTTAAGGAAAAGCAAAGAAAGTTGTTTCTTGAGATGGAATCTACTCCTGGTGAAAATTATCTGAACGTTGTTGAAATAATAGCAAGGAATTTAGAATATGACTTAAATTTACTTAATAAAGCAGCATTAGACTTTCAGAAGATCGATTCCAATTTTGAAAGAAGCATCACTATGGGAAAATTGCTATCAAACAACAATGCATGCTAAACAGAAATCCTTTGTGAAAGAAGGGTTAGTGGATGTAGCAAATGCCATTGTTTTCTTACTTTTAAGAAAGTACTACAGCCACGCCAACTTCTAGCAACCACAACTCTGATGAGTTAGCAGCCATCAACATTGATGCAAGACTCTCCACCGGCAAAAAGTTTACAACTCACTGAAGGCTCAGGTGAGTGTCACCACTTTTTAGCAATGAAGTGTTTTTAAATTAAGGCATGTAGTTTTTATGAATGTAATACTATTGCAGAATTAATAGACTGCAGCATTGTGTAAACATAAATTTTATGTGCCAGAGAAACTAAAACAAACTGTGTGACTCACTTTATTGCAGGTTTTGCTTTATTGTAGTAGTCTGGGACCAAATCTGCAGCATCTCAGAAGTATGTTTGTAATAGCAAAATCACTTCATATGAGATGTACTCTTGAACAATATTATAAGTGGGAGAGTGGCCAAGATCATCAGCTAGAAGCAGCTAATATGCATGGCTCTCATGGAGAGAAACGGAGCAAGTAAGTACAGCACCTTCAACTGAAACATCCAGGTACTCGCATTGGGACTAATGAAGGAAGCAACTGATCCACAGAGAATGGAGAGAAATAAGGCAGCTGTAAATCCATCTAATCCTCGACTGTTTTTTGTGGTTTTTTTTTTTGTTTGTTTGTTTTTTTGGTTGGTAGGATATTTATTACTGCCTCCACTTCAGAACTTGTTATTGGTCTCAACTTATTCTCGGTTCAGCCTTGGGTGGGTGTATGTGTCAAGGAATTCATCCACTTCTAGATTTTCTAGTTTATTTGTTAGAGGTATAGTATTCTCTGATGGTGGTTTGTATTCCATGGAGTCAGTGATGATATCCCCGTTATCATTTTTTTATTGTGTCTATTTGATTCTTCTCTCTTTTCCTCTTTATTAGTCTAGATAGCTATTTTTTTTTCAAAAAAAAAAAAACAGCTCCTGAAGGTATTGATTTTTTGAATAGTTCTTCATATATCTATCTCCTTCAGCACTGCTCTGATCTTGGTTATTTTTTGCCTTCTGCTAGCTTTGGGGTTTGTTTGCATTTGGTTCTCTAGTTCTTTTAGTTGTGATGTTTGTGTCAATTTGAGGTCTTTCTAGCTTTTTGATGTGGGGATTTAGTCCTTCAAATTTCCCTCTTAGCAATGCTTTAGCTGCATCCCAGAGATTCTGCTACACTGTCTTTTTGTTCTCATTGGTTTGAAAGAGCTTCTTGATCTGCCTTAATTTCATTACTTGCCCAGGAGTTATTCAAGAGCAGGTCGTTCAATTTCTGTAGCTGTGGGGTTTTTGAGTGAGTGTCTTAATTTTAAGTTTTGATTTGATTGTGCTATGATCTGAGAGACTGCTTATTATCATTGCAGTTCTTTTGCATTTGCTGAGGAGTGTTTTACTTCCAATTATGTGATCAATTTTAGAGTAAGTGCCATGTGGTGCTGAGAAGAATGTATATTCTGTTGTTTTTTGAATGGAGAATTACGTAGCTATCTGTCAAGTCCATTTGATCCAGAGCTGAGTTCAAGTCTTGAATGTTGTTGTTAATTTTCTGTTTCATTGATCTGTCTAATTTTGACAGTGGGGTGTTAAAGTCTCCCACTATTATTGTGTGGGAGTCTAAGCTTCTTTGTAACTCTAAGAACTTACTTCATGAGTCTGTGTGCTGTTTTGAGTGCATATATATTTAGGATAGTTAGCTCTTCTTGTTGAATTGAACCCTTTACTATTAAGTAATCACCTTCTTTATCTTTCTTGATCTTTTTTGGTTTAAAGTCTGTTTTATCAGAAACTAAGATAGCAAGACCTGCTTTTTTTCTTCTTTCCATTTGCTTGGTAAATTTTCCTCCATTCTTTTATTTTGAGCCTCTGTGTCTTTGCACATGAGACGGGTCACTTGCTTACAGCATGCTGATGAGTCCTGACTCTTTATCCAGCTTCCTATTCTGTGTTTTTTAATTGGGGTATTTATCACATTTACATTTAAGGTTAATATTATTATAATCCCATTACTGAGTGTATACCCAAAGAATATAAATGATTGTATTTTAAAGATACATGCACACACACATTCACTGCTGCACAATTCACAGTAGCAAAGAAAATCAACCCAAATGGCCTTCAGTGATAGACTGGATTAAAAAAAAAAAAAAAAAAAAAACATGTTATATATACACTGTGGAATACTATGAAGACATATATAGGAAGGAGATTATGCTTTTTGCAGGGATGCCTGTATCCTGGTAATAGAAGCGATTACTCTCAGCAAACTGCAGAAACTGAAAACCAAATACCACATGTTTTCACTTGGGTAAAGGCATGCGTAGATAGCTGGTAAAGTACTGTTTCTGGATGTGTCTGTGAGGGTGTAGCCAGAAGAGCTGGATATTTGAGTCAGTAGACTAGGAGAGGAAGACTCACCCTCAATGTGGGTGAGCACCATCAACTCAGCTCCCAGTGTGGCTAGATCATAGCAGAAGGAAGAAAGTAGAACAAGCTGATTTGCTGTGTCTTCTGGCTGTTATTTTCCTCTGATGCTAGATTCTTCTATCTGTTCCTCTTGCCCTTGGACATGAGACTTCCAGTATTTTGGCCTTGGAACTGTTGAACTTACACTAGTGGTTTGCCAGGTTACCTTGGAAATTCAGTCACAGGCTAGAAATAGTACTGTTAGACTCCCCTGTGTTTGAGGCTTTTGTTCTTGGACTGAGCCACTACTGGTTTCTTTCTTCCCCAGCTTGCAGATGTCCCATCATGGGACTTCACATTGTGATTGTGTGAGCCAATTATTATTAATGAACAACCTTATATATATATATATATCCTACTAGTTCTATCACTATGAAGAACCCTGACTAATACAACCATTTTCATGGGCAGTACCAAAATAACTAATATGTCTATGAGTTGTCCCTGGTAGATTTGTATAATAAAGACTTCTCACTGATTCAATAATAATGAAAGAGTTTTTCTTCCTCATTCTTATTGAGGAAGAAGAGTCTATATATAGTACAAAGTAAAAAATTAGGTGGGTCTTTTTTTTATAGCTACTTGGTTGTGGTAAAGAAACCATAATATTGAAATCTTTCTGAATTTTCTATATAGTATATACACAAATTTGGTTTAATTAATTGTATATTTATGTAATGGGATATTATAGTACAAAAATGAACAAACTACAGTGATATGCAAAAATGTAAATAAATTAGAAAACATTGAAGAGGTTAGACATAGAATATTTTAAAATTACTTTATTGCCTTCTTGACACACAGATTTTACTCATTAGCCAGAGACGTACAGATTTTACTCATTAGCCAGAGATGGGAGAAAGAATCAGAAGTCACATCTCTGCCATTTGAGTAACATGTAGATAATTAGCTAAATGCTTGCCTCCAAAGCAAGATTAGCCAAACGCTTACTGGTTTCTGTTCTAGTGGTATTTGTCATTCCATGGTCTATGCAAATATTTAATTTACTTTTCCAACAACAAACTGGTAGGACAACAGTGATAGCCAGAAAAACACATACAGTAGAATGTAGTTGGAAAGATACAAAGTTAAGATGCTAGAGCTATTAAAATTTAGTGTTAATTTTTACCAAGAAACCTCAAGATTTTCACTAAAGGCGGTATGGTATTACATTCATATTTTGAAGATGTGGCAAGAAAGAGGCAAGGTTATGTGAAAAGTACTTGTTTACTTTCATGAATATTATATCTGGACCTGGAAATCTAAAATAATGTGATTGTTATGTAGCACCCCTACACATTTACTTTTTCCCACCACCATGTGAGAATAGCTGTATATGGAAAAAAAAAAAGGATTATGGTCCTTGTTGGAGAAGATGGAATATGGAGTGATCCACAAAACTTTGACACACTCATAGTAAAACAAGATAGGAGGTCACTGCAGAGTAAAGAAGAGAAGCAGAGTACACATGAAAGTTGCAAATTTTTTATTAGTACTTTCAGGTGGAATTTAATGACAGATAAGATGAATAATATATTTGTTAATATAAGTAAAAGCATACGTAGCGCATAGCTTAAGTTTAAAACACTAGCATCTGCATAGAATTTGAAGAAAAGATGAAACAAGAATCTTCCTTATCTTTATAAAAAATCAAGCTGCTTACTTCTAACCTAAATGCCACAATCTTACTTACAAGTGTAATCTTCCTTTTCTACTCCTCCTCTTCCATTGAATTTCTTTGTTTCTCTCCTTCCTTCCTTCCTTCCTTCCTTCCTTCCTTCCTTCCTTCCTTCCTTCCTTCCTTCCTTCCTTCCTTCCTTCCTTTATTTGTTGAGACACAGTTTCACTCTGTTGCCTAGACTGGAGTGCAGTGGCATGATCTCAGCTCACTGAAACTTCTTCCTCCCAGGTTCAAGCGATTCTCCTGCCTCAGCCTCCTGAGTAGTTGGGACTACAGGTGCATGTCACCATGCCCAGCTAATTTTTTGTGTTTATTGAATGAATTTCTATGCTGAGTTTTACTTCTATTAAGGCCAGTCTTCTAGAGATTCTCACCTTATCTATTATGCCTCCTATTTTTTTTTGTATCCATAACTTTCCTTTCATAATAACTCCCACTTAAATTAGAGATAGCGAATGTATTTTCAAACAGTGTTGACTCTGGCTCCATCGGTTTATGGTAAACTGTTCCCCAATCACTACCAATGAAGATAGCATTGTAAAATTATATAATCTACTTGTCTCTGTTCTCTTATTGATACAATTTGTCTAAAACTAATATGATTTTTATAATGTTTAAGAATTTATTGAATTAATACATTCCACTTAGAATAACATCAATTATTTAACATAAAACAATACTACAGCATACAGGGTCTTGATCTTGATGCTATATCTTCAGGTTGGTATTGATTTTGATGGCTTATCTTTAAGTTTCATGGATCTTACAGTCATTCAAGTTTCATGTTATTTCTTTTTTTTCCATTCACAACTTAGTTTTATGCATTTTATCTTCTTTCCTTACTTTCTACTGTACAATTTGTTTTCTGTTGCTGCCATTTCATCAAAATAGTAAACATGCCAGAATTAGTAAAAAAAAAAAACAAAGTTTTCAAATTTTGCAAAAACCTTTTCAGTCAGATTGCAAAAACCATTTCAGTCATTTTATTGACAAAGATTACAAAAACCTTTTCAGTCATTTTATTGACACAATCTAGAATTCAATACTATTTTACTTTACTAGAATTCTTACTTTGATTTATGACTTACCATAACCTCACAGTTTTCTCTTATTTTTTACTTGTCCTCTCTTCTTGATTAGATATGACAATCTCTTTCTATAGTAAATGTGGGTATTTTTATTTATTGATTAGTTCCATCAATATTTACCAAGTTTCTTCTTTGTGCCCAAATGATCGTTAGATACAAAGAATATGGAGACAAACAAATCAGTTCCTACCTTTGGCTATCTTTATTTTATTGATTGATGCATATCTAAATAAAAAAGTGAGCAGAAGAACAGAGTAAATTTTGGAAAAAATTATAGGAATTATGTAAACATATTTTGAATGCCTATGTTTCAATGGCTTTAAAAAACATTGTTGCAAAAATTAATTTATTGCAGTATTTTCAAGTTGTAGCTTATAATTTAAAGTTCAGCTCAGATGCTTCTCAAGTATAATCACTGTATGACATTTTTTGTTCTTGATTCTTTTTATGCTTAGGATCACATCAATAAAAGCAAAAAGTCTATCAATTTGGTGAGTGTGGGTTATTTGCCCAGCTGTATCATCTAATAGAGTGTATTATGAAGACATTACATAATGACATATAGCGATTGATAGGAAATATTTTTTTCATCATGTAAATACTGGGACTTCTAATATTTGAGGCTGACTTTATGTGGGCTATCTGGACTCTAGAAGACTTTAGGGTCAATATTTAATTATTAGCTGGTTATCAGAGACTGGGAAATTTCACAAGGTTTCTAATTGTTCAAACCTTGTCTGACTCTGAGGTTGTTCTCATGGTTAATACACAGATGCTTTTTATGAAAAAAACCAACACTGGTTACGTGTTTCATACTGCAGTGTTCTTGATTCTTCAAAATCACTGGTTGCAATATGTTCTAACATGTTTATTGTGGGCAAGTTTTGTGAGCTCAGATTTGAAACTTGCTTGTTATAATGCTGATCAAAGATCCACAAAGAGACGAGTGTTTCTGACTAAGTTGGAAAATATATAAGATAGTAAAGGAAAGATTAGCTCAGGGCTTTGAATTTATAACTCGTGAAAGATGAAAAAAACCTCTATAGAAGGAAGTTGTAAATAATACATAATACAATGTAGCCAAATTGAAATCATGACGATCAGGCCCCAAATCTAATTGTAATGGGGAAGTGTAATGACTGTTCAATTTGCAAGCTTATAAATGTCTCGAAATTGCTTAATGTTATATCAGGAAACTGAGTAGAAATGAGTAGAACCCTAAGATTTAGAGAGGGATATTTCAGCAGACACAGACGACTTAGAAACTTGTACTCCTAAAACTCCTTGAACTTTCATGAGTTAAATTATACCCACCTTCTCTATCTAAAAACACTAATTTTGTGTTGTGTAAGACTTTGTAATAACTTGGCCAGTGATAGTGATCTAGGAAGGGAATCCATGGATTCCATAAGATCCAACTCTACCAGTTCTCAATGTTTCAGTTCAAGAAAAGAATTGCAAAGTCCACTCACATATACAACAACATGAAGCACAATTTATAACTTTGATGGACTGAACTAGAGGCCTATTTTTCATGTTAAAGAAAAACTACTAAAAGTAATATTTATCAGGCCAACATTTTATAAAGAGCCATTTATCCAGCAGTTTGAAGTAAATGTGTTGGTTCAAATTGTTAATTTTGTCATTATCAGTCATTTGGTTGGATAATTAAAGACTGGATTTAACATGGCTTATAGTAAATAAAGTTGAAATTTTATGACATTTTAAATATTCTACGTGAAAATAATCTATAGGCTGAGGGAAATGAAAATGTTACAGGATGTGTATTATGTGCAATATGCTCAGAATCCATTTCACCGTACTAGTGACATTAAAAAATGCATTGGTAATAGGCATATCAATATCCTTGAAAATTTCTGTGGTGTTTTTCTTCTGTAGGGTAGAGATGGAAATAAAAGATGCTGAAATATAACTGGAATCCACAATTTGAGTGGAAATAACAGATACCCATAATGGTAAAGGCTGGTTGGGTTATATTAACTACAAAAACTTGATTTGGAAAAAGTACCAAATCCAGCCAAAGGACCAAAATTGTGCAGGTAACTGTAGCATTGCCAAATGGATCATTTTACTTTTTGGAATAAAGTTTATGAACAGCCTACTATGATATTTGCTTCATCTTTTATGAATATGTGAAGTAGATATCCTATGTGCACGTGCACACATATCCTATATGTCTTATACATGTATTGAACGTGTATGTGTGATTTGATAGACAGATAGATGGATAATTAGGTTGCCTATAGACACCTTGTAACATTCATCTTATAATTCAGAAAATCCAAGTTTGCTTCCTATGCCTGTAGTAAATACCAAAATTAAGTAAACCTTTAACAAAATCTAGTAAAAGAATCCTAGGATTTTGGAGCAAAACTAACACCTATTTTCCTGAAATGCTTTCTCTATTAGAAAAACAGTCCCTGATTTACTATCCAGTTCTGGTGAATACTTAATATTAACATTTGTCCATGGGCACCAAGAACCTATGCTACCTGAGATGGCCATTCTGTTGTGACAACAACAAAAATATAAATGAACATTAACAGCACTATTCTACTGTTAATGAACATAACTATATAACAAAATGACTGAGAAGTTTCAGGAAAACAAGTAAATCATTTTAGCAGATAAATAAGCCTCTCATGGGACTGAACAATAATTTTAAATCAATCTCAATACCTGCCTAGAGATTCATATGATAATTTCCAATTTAAAGAACAAAACATAGGGTTTACAGTCTCACTCAGGAGTCTCTCTTAAATATATTTAAACAGGCAACCTACAGAGTAGGGGACAATTTTTGCAATCTATCCATCTGACAAAGGGCTAATAACCAATATCTACAAAGAACTTAAACAAATCTACAAGAAAAAAACAAATAACTCCATCAAAAAGTGGGCAAAGGATATGAACAGACACTTATCAAAAGGAGACATTTATGCTGCCAACAAGCATATGAAAGAAAGTTCATCATCACTGGTCATTAGAGAAATGCAAATCAAAATCACAATAAGATACCATCTCACATCAATAGGAATGGTGATCATTAAAAAGTCAGGAGACAACAGGTGCTGGAGAGAATGTGGAGAAATAGGAATACTTGTACACTGTTGGTGGGAGTGTAAATTAGTTCAAACATTGTGGAAGACAGTGTGGCGATTACTCAAGGTTATAGGACTAGAAATACTATTTGACTCAGCAATCCCATTACTGGCTATATACCCAAAGGATTCTAAATCATTCTACTATAACAACACATGCACACCTATGTTTATTGCAGCACTGTTCACAATAGCAAAGACTTGAAACCTACCCAGATGCCCTCAATGATAGACTGGATAAAGAAAATGTGGTATATTACACCATGGAATACTATGTGGCCATAAAAAAGGATGAGTTCATGTCCTTTGCAGGAACATGGATGAAGCTGGAAACCATCATTCTCAGCCAACACAAGAACAGAAAACCAAATATTGCATGTTCTTACTCATAAGTGAGAGTTGGACAATGAGAACACATGATCACATGTGTTCCCCTGGGAGGGGAACATTACACCCCAGGGCCTGTTGCGGGGGGATGGGCTGGGATAGCATTAGGAGAAATACCTAATGTAGATGACGGGATGGTTGTTCCTCTCAGCTCTCTGTGTTCCCCTACTGCTTTAATGGATCCCTGCATGGTTTCTCAAAGACTGACCTGCAGGGTCAGAGTTCTGTAACTCTTTTGTTTTCTGTTTCTGAGAGCAGCACACATGAGCTGGCTATAGTTCATCATCTTGGCCCTGCCCTTGAATGAAATCCTCATCTCATTCTCATCCATTCCACCAAATGGGTCATCTCAAAATGAAAGCATTTATCACTTACGGTGTAACTAATGGGATCATAAAGCTATTTATCATAGATCTGTAGGGTGTGGGTTCCCATATTTGCTCATCAGCCTAATGACATCATTCACATAAAGGTCAAAGCGGAAGCTGTGGAGAGGAATGTAAACACAATGACAAGAGTGAATTTTTTAAATGTCTTAAGAGCAGTCATTAATAAACCTCCATATAAGTACCACTGTGTATAAAGTCCAACCTATTGATGCAGGATATTTTCTTGATCCTTTCCTGGGACTCACGACAGAGGTTTCTCATTTATCCAGATTGCTCCTGTACCCCTTGCAGAAGGGAGCATGCAAGCAAACAGGCGTAGGAACAGGGAGTGAGCAAGTGCAGGAACTGGACAACCACTTTTGGGTGCTGACTGGAACAAATTCCATTTACTCAACTTGTCAGGCTCAAGCCATTGTGGGAGGTAGCATCTAGTCAAGGGAGTATGAGATCTGGCCTGCTGCTTTTGGGTGCCAGCATGAGCAAATTCTGTGTGGACCCCACGGCAGCCTCCAGGTAGAGATGCCTGTGACCCCTTGAAGCTCCAGAGGATGTGTTACAATGCACTTTCAGCTCGGCCATCTGTGGATGGCTTAGGCATTAACAGCTAAGTGAGTCCTTCGCCTTGTCATGTGGGGCAGCTGCCCTCCACCAGCAATGGCAAAGGGGCAGTGTGACAGCCTTTTTTGGGAGAGTCATTCACACTTATGCATTAGTACTATTTGTGGATTTTTAAATAAAATTTTAAATATAGTTTTATTTGATTTAGCTTAAAGGTATTAAAATGAAACTCTGATCTCGAACTTCAGATATATATCTTTATATATTATTTAGAAATAGTATGATATATCGATACATAGTTTTAGTCATTATTTTTAACCATGCATTTTACTTTTAGCCATTCTTCAGACTTCCGCTATGAAAGTAATTTCATTCCCAATTTACATTATTTATATCATAATTATAACTTGTCAATAGTTCTGGTATTTATTTTCTTCACTTTTTTTTTGCTATATTTGAAGGAATTCAGTGTTCACCATTGAATCAGAGGTTATTCCAGAATGTTTCAAATTTTTGCTGGTTTGAATATGTCATACAGAATATGCTTTCAATAAAGACTCATGAATATTAATTCTCTGAGATCAAGTTTGTCAATATTTACTCATTGCCTTTAAGTGAGATTGACCATAATCTAAATCTTAATATCATGCACTTAGCTCTCACTTTCTTCCCTTCAGAACTGTATCAATAATATTCAGTCTTCTATCTTTGAATGCTGCTAAATAACTTTTGAGATCTAATTATTGTCTTCTTTTTAAATCTTCCATTTTAACTAGAAGAAAATCATTACATTTTAAACTTAGAAGCTTAATTTTAATACGTTTTTATAAATTTTATACATTTTCCAGGCTAGTAGTGTGTCTTTATAACATCGTCAATCTAAGATTTAATATATTCATTTTTATTTTAGGAATTATTTTTTATTCCTCATAGATGGTGCCTTCTGTGTGTCCTTCCATAGCAAAAGGGCAAAGAGGCAGACAAGCTCCCTCAGGCTTCTTTTATAAGGACACTAATCCTAGTTTTGAGGCCTCTATCTTCATGACCTAGTCAGCTCCCAAAGGCTCTACCACTTAATACCAACACACTGGGGATTAGATTTCAATAGAAATTTTGAGGGGACACATACATTCAAACTACAGCACACCCCCAATGATTTTATTGTGTACCTCTGCTACATGTGTATTTAATTATAAAAATATATTTATAGATTATAAAACATATATAAAAGGTAAGCTAGAAATTCTATTAAGTAACCAGTACTGTAAAAATAAAATATATTACTTATAATGTGGTATTTTTACCTGACATACCTGAAATAGAAATCTGAGAAAATATGTAGATACTAATGGAAGAAATACTTTTGTCATAAATTAAGTGCCCAGACATGTGAGGATCTATCTCTGGACTCTATTGTGTTTTACTGGTTTGTCCATCTTTGTACCACCATCAATATTTTAGTTACTAACATTTGTAATAAATTTTGAAATCCAGAAGAGCAAATTTCCTAGCAAGGTTTTTCTTATTGTGGTAAAACACATCTGATACAAATTTACCATTGTAATTATTTTTTAAGCATACAGTTCTGTGGCATTAAGTATATTCATATTGTAGTACAATCATTACAACTATCCATCTGAAGCTCTGTACCCATTAAAAAAGAGCTTCCTATTTCTGTCTCCCCTCAGCCCCTTGCAACTACCATTCTACTATCTCTGACTGTGAATTTGGCTACTTTACATACCTCATATAAGTGGAATCATATGGTCTTTGTCCTATTTTGACTGGCTTATTTCACTTAGCATAAAGTCCTCAAGATGTTGTAACATGTCAAAATTTCCTTCCTTTTTAAGGCTGCACAATATTCCATTCCATTATGTGTGTGTGTGTGTGTGTGTGTGTGTGTGTGTGTATACACACATATAAATGTGGTACTATTTATCCATTCATCCACAGATGGACACTTGGGTTGCTTCTACCTTTTGTCTACTGTGAATAATCTTACCAAGTTTTTCTTCTTCAAGAGAAGATGATCTATTCTAGGTTCTTGATATTCCATTTGCATTTTAGAATCTGCCTTTCAGATTACAGGTCAATTTAGGGAGAACTGACAACTTTTTATTATGAGTCTTTTTTTTTTCCACATAAACATAATTTATTAAATACAGAATATATATAACAAAAGTATTTAAAATAGATCTTTGATATGTATCAGATATTGATCTTTTCTGGTACTCCTCATTTCTTTTTTCTTTTTTTTTTTAACTTTAAGTTCTGGGGTACATGTGCACATCTTGCAGGATTGTTGCATAGGTACATACATGCCATGGTGGTTTGCTTTCTCCATCCCCCCATCACCTATATCAGCCATTTCTCCCAATGTTATCCCTCTCCAGCCTCCCTACCCCCTGCTATCTCTCCCCTAGCCCCCCACACCCAAACAGACCCCAGTGTGTGATGTTCCCCTCCCTGTGTCCATGTGTTCGCATTGTTCAACACCCACATATGAGTGAGAACATGTGGTGTCTGGTTTTCTGTTCTTGTGTCAGTTTGCTGAGAATGATGGTTTTCAGATTCATCCATGTCCCTACAAAGGACATGAACTCATCCTTTTATAGAGTGCATAGTATTCCATGGTGTATCTGTGTCACATTTTCTTTAACCAGCCTATCATTGATGGGCATTTGGGTTGGTTCCAGATCTTTGCTATTGTAAACAGTGCCGCAATGAACATACTTGTGCGTGTGTCTTTATAATAGAGCAATTTACAATTCTTTAGGTATATGGCCAGTAATGGGATTGCCGGGTAAAATGATATTTCTGTTTCTAGAGCTGTGATCCTGGACTTTTTAGCCTCCAGACCTGTGAGCAATAAACTTCTGTTGTTTATAAATTAAAAAAAAAAAAGAAATTAATTTTTGTTTATTAGGATAACTGTTAGTTCCATGTTTTCTCTACTTTAGGGACATCAGATTTCAGATGTTTCTTTGTTAAAATATTTTGATTATTCTCATTATTATTTTCTAATTGTTTCAATTAATTTTTACTATTCTTAGCTCACTGAGATTGCCATAAATAATCTCAATTAGTAAATTCACTCTGTTATAAGCATTGCTTTCTATTTCTAATTTATTTATCAATTCTTTCAAGTGTTACTTTTCACAATTTAATTTGACATCTCACTTATCTCTTTTATCATTTGGTTTTAAAATCAGATACTTGATCTAGTCTCCATTACCCTCACATCCTTATTTTACTTCAAATATCCTCTTTTGGGGATTCCATATTGTCTCAATCTGTTTCTGCTGCCACAAAAAATAACAGAGTTTTGTTAATCTATAAAGAAGAGAAATTTATTTTCACACATTTCTGGAAACTTGAAAGTCCTAGATCAAGGCACCAGCAGTTTCGGCATCTGCTGAAGGCTGTAAATGGTGCCTTCTTGGTGTTCTCACAGGGCAGTAAAGATGGAATATAAATAGTGGCCCAATGCTATATTCTGACACGGCAAAGAGTGAAAGAGAAGAAGCTCATCCCTCCAAGCCCTTTTTAAGGCTCCTAATTTTATTCATGAAGGTCCTGCCCTCATGATTTCATCACCTCTTAAAGGCCCATCTCTTAATTGGCAATTAAGTTTCAATACATAAATTTTGGAAGGCACATTCAGACCATAGCATATGTTATGCTTGATTGCCTTCTTAGTCTGTCATTTAGAAAAAATTAATATTGTATAAATGGTTATTAGGTCATGTTTTTTTATTGTGCTTTCTCAGTATTTGCTCTGAATTTCTATAGGTGCCTTAAACTTGTTTCTAGGTTATCTGAGACAAGTATTCTATTCAGTGTCCAAACTTGAATGATAGGTATAATATTCCATTTATTTTTGAAGCCTGATATTTGAGAAGTACGGGAGAAGGCAACCCCAAATGGAATTCTGTGCAGAATTTTTTTTTTTTAGTGGACCTAGTCTACATTAAATAATCTTTTCAAAGCCTTTGTATCATGATTTCTGGACAAAGGGAACAATGTGTTCATTTCCAAATAGGAATACTCTCAACACGTGGCTTAAATTAAATCCTAAAGAGTCAAACTTGGTTGTCTCTTTTCCCCTCTCAATTATTCCATTCAATTGGCTTTTTAAAATATATGCATGGATAATAATAATTTACTGAATTGTATTGAAATTGTCAATTTAAGATTCAGGTAGTCCTTAAGAGCTTTAGGAAAGGGTATTAACAAAATACCATGAGATATGTGGAAAAAGAAAAAGGAGAGATTTATTTGTTACACAGAGTTACAATCTGCAGGCTAGGAAACAGAGTCTCCAGCTAATACCAAAAGCATATAATTTAGAGACAAAAAAGAGGCTGGACTTTATGCCTAACTGGACCAGTTATGCATACATAGTCTAGGAATATCTATGAAGAAGGCCAAACACATGCATAGTGAACAAACATGTATGTTCATCCCTTGTTCACTTTGGTATGGAGACTTAACATTAAAATGAACTGAAACTTGTCAAAAGTTAAACAGAGGACGTAAAGGCATCTTATGCACAGTCATTGTTGGCTGGTCAGAACTAGTCTGCGGTCAGTTGTTATGCTTAGGAAATAATGCTTTTAAAGTTCAGTCAGCTCTCCCAGAGAAACCACAGTAAGGGAGGAGAGTCTAATCATGATGTTAGACAGTCTGTCAACGTTGGTGGAAAAATCTTTCAGTTGTTTTTCAGGAACTGGTGTCTGTTCAATTAGAAAATAAAGTCTAATGGCAGTTATCAAGGAAGGGTAGCATTGAAGTGTGACTAACCTCCTGACTTGCCAAAGCCACAAAATCTGCCTGAGTTGGTGAGTTTGTTTTGTTTTGTTTGAAAGGTTAGGGGCTTAATTTTATTCACAGGTATATCTCCATGATAATTCAGCTTTAGGTTGCTACTATTCCCAGGAATGTTGACAGAACTAAGAAAATAAACTAGGAACTATGACTTTTCAAGAGAAGAAACTCTCTATCAACCCTAGGTTAGAAAGGAAAAGTAAAAGAAGTGACATTTTAGAGTTCCTTAAGCAGTAGAACTGTGGAAACAAGACAACATGGTAAATGATGGAGTTGCAGAGAGACGCAGTCACTGTAAACAAGGTGAGGCCAACGTAGAGAAAGACCAGATAAGATATTGGCTGCTTTCTCTTCTCCTTCTCTTTGATGTTCCGCAGGTATCTTGCTTTGTCTGACTATCATTAGAAGGCCAGCTGGCAAAAATTCATGGGTAATGCAAACTGGATTAGTCATCACAGCTGCAGTATATACATAGACACACACACACACACACACACACACACACACACACACACACACACTGAGGATCAACTTTCCCTAACAGCTGTTAGATGCTTCTGGCCCAACAGTCCTGCTTCTGTGGGAATTCAGGTAGTAGGTACAGCCTCTTGTTTTCCCAGGAAGCAACCAGACAGGAAGGTAGGTGTCCCCAACAATTACTGCTGCTGATAGCCAGGCAAGCCAAACCTGCTAGATCCTTCTGCCCAGCAGTTCTACTGCTGTCTGAATTTACTGGGCATCACAGCCTCTTACTGCCTTGAAAACATCCAGACTACAGGATAGGCAACTACAGTCATCCCCACCTCCAATAGTCAGATGGCCATCTAAACGTCTAGATTGTTTAGAGCTTCCAATCTAGTATCCCCCCTTCCATTTAATTTCTGCTGACAGGTGGAACCCTGGGTTGCCCCAGAAAGCATACAGATAACACATTAGTGCTACCCTGCCAAGGATATGGCTTGTATGCCAACTGTGGCCCCTGACTGAGAAAGCCCCATGGACCAAAACAATCAACAATAGAAACAAGGACATGGAGACAGTAATTGGAGACAAAACACAAACAGTCCACTACTTCAAAACCCAGGAATGGACTAGTATTGAAGCCAGTCAACCAAACCTACCTAATATCATAATCACTCACAGGAGTAAAAAGCAAAAAATTCCATCCAAAGGACAGCAACTTCAAATAATAAAGGAATATCAGTCCACACAAATGAGAAAGAATGAAGGTAACAACTCTGGCAACTCACAAAGTGAGAGTGCCTTCTTTTTTTTCCAAATGACTGAACTAGTTCTTCAGCAGTTTATTAACCAGGCTGAAATGGCTAAAATGACAGAAATATAATTTAAAATATGGATAGAAATAAAGATCATTGAGATTCAGGAGAATGTCAAAACCCAATTCAACAAAGCGGAGAATCACAATAAAACAATGCAGAAATTGAAAGACAAAATAGCCATTATAAAAAAGAAACAAACTAATCTAATGGAGCTGAAAAAACACACTACAAAAATTGCATAATGCAATCACAAAAGTAAGGGCAGAATAGACTAAGCAGAGGAAAGAATCCTAGAGCTTAATGACAGGCTCTCACAATAATTCAGTCAGGTAAAAATAAATAAAAATAAATAATCTCTGAGAATTATGGAATTATGAAAAGAGACAAAAATCTACGACTTGTTGGCATACCTGATAGGAACATGGAGAAAGCAAGCAACTTTGAAAATATATTTCAGGATATTGTCCATGAAAACTTTCCCAAACTAAATAGAGAGGCCAACATTTAAATTTGGGAAATGCAGAGAACACCTGCAATTATGCAAAAAGATCCCCCATCTCCAAGACAAATAATAATCACATTCTCCAGGGTTGAAATGCAACTTAAAAATGTAAAAGGTGGCTAGAAAGAAGAGGCTGTTTACCTACAAAGGGAACCTCTTCTGACTAACAGCAGACCTTTCAACAGAAAATCTACAAGCCAGAAGAGCTTGGGGGCCTATATTCAGCAATCTTCAAGAAGAAAATTTCCTAGCAAGAATTTCATATCCAGCCAATTTAATGCATTATGAAGGAGAAATAAGATTCTTTTTAGGTAAGTAAATTTTGAGGGAATTTAACCACCAATGCTGACTTTCAAAAGGTCCTAAACGAGTGCTAAATATGAAAAGGAAATTGTTACCAACCCCTACAAAAACACATTTAAGTACTGACATTATTGACACTATAAAGTAACCATACAAACCAGTCTGCATTATAATGAGCTAACAACACAATAACAGGATCCGATCTGCATGTATCCATACTAACCTTCAGTGTAAATAGGTTAAGGGTCCCTCAAATGGCACAAAGAGAAAAGCTGGATAAAGAAGCAAGACCCAATGTCACGCTGTCTTCAAGAGATCCATCTCTCACCTTATAATATCCAGAGCTTCAAAATGAAGGGATGGAGAAAATTCTACCAACAAATAAAAAACAGAAAAAAGCAGGGCTTGCAATCCTAATTTTAGATAAAATGGATTTTAAGTGAACAAAGATCAAGAAAGGTAAAGAAAGACATTATATAATGGTAAAAGGTTCAATTCAACAAGAAGATCTGACTGTTTTAAATATGCATGCACCCAACAATAGAGCACCCAGATTTATAATGCAAGTTATTTTGTCTATGAAGACTTAGATTCCCATGCAATAGTAGCAGGAGATCTCAACACCCCATTGACAATATTAGACAGATCATCAAGGAAGAAAATTGACAAAGATATTGATCACCTTAACTCAAAACTTGACCAAATGGACTCAACAGACATCTATAGAAGTCTTTACCCAAACAACAGAATTTCCATTCTTCTCATAGCCATTCAGCTCATACTTCAAAATTAATCACATAATAAGACAAAATACAATAGTCAGCAAATTCAAAGAAAAACCAAAAATTGTATCAACCATTCTCACAGACCAAGCACAATAGTAATAGAAATTAATAGTAAGAAAATTACTCAAAATGATACAATTGCATGGAAAATAATTATTTAAAAAAACCTACTGAAAGGCATTTGAGTAAACAATGAAATTAAAGCAGAAATCAAGAAATTCTTTGAAACTAATGAGAACAAAGATACAACATACCAGATTCTTCAGAACACAGTTAAACAGTTTTTTAGGGAAATTGATAGCACTGAATGCCTACATTAACAAACTAGCATCACAACTAGAACAACTAGGGAAGCAAGAGCAAATCAGCCCCAAAGCTATCAGAAGACAAAAAATAAACAATCAGCTGAACTGAAGAAAATTGATACACAAAAGAAACCAAAAACAACAAAAAATAATCAAAGAATACAGAGGTTAATTCCTTGTAAGAATTAAAAAGGAAAATATACTTCTTGCTAGAGTAAAAAGAAAAAAGAGCAAATATCCAATAAACACAATTACAAATGACAAACAGGTTGTTTCCACTGACCACACAGAAAAACAAAAAACCATCAGAGCCTAAAATGAACACAATACTCCAAGCACACAAATTAGAAAATCCAGAGGAAATAGATTAATTTCTAGACACACTTAGCCTCCCACGACTGAACCCAGAAAAAATTAAATCCCTAAACAGATTAACATCAAGTTCTTAAATTGAAAAAGTAATAAAAAGTCTACCAACCAAAAATAGCCCAGGACCAGGTGGATTCACAGCCAAATTCTACCAGATATATAGAGAAAAGATGATACTACAATTTCTTCTAAACTGTCTCAAAAACGAGAATGAGGTACTCCTTCCCAACTCAGGATATGAGACAGCCTCATTCTGATACCAAAACCTGGCAGAGACACAACAAAAATGAAAACTTCATGCCAATATCTTTGATGAACATAGATGTAAAAATTCTCAACAAACTACCAGCAAACTAAATGCAGAAACACATCAAAAAGCTAATCCACTATAATCAAGTAAGCTTTATTCATAAGATGTAAGGTTGATTCAACATATGCAAATCAATAAATATGATTCATCACATAAACAAAACTAAACACAAAAATACATGATTACTTCGATTAACAAAAGACTTTCAATAAAATTCAACATCTCTTTATGTTAAAAACCCTCAATAAAAGTAAGTATTTTTAAAATAAAAAATAGGTATTTTTAAAATAAAAAATAAGTATTTTTTAAAAATAAAAGGTATGAAGGAACATACCTCAAAATAATAAAAACAATCTATGACTAAATGACTGCCAATTCAAGGAAAGAGGTTTAATTGACTCAAAGTTTCATATAGCTGAGGAGGCCTCACAATTATGGCTGAAGGCAAAGGAGGAGCAAATGCACCTCTTATATGGTGGTAGGCAATACAAGGTGTGTGAGAGAATTCTCCTTTGCACAACCATCAGATCTCATGAGACTTATTCATTATGATGAGAACAGCAGGGGAAGATCTGCTCCCATGATCAAATTACCTTCCACCAGGTTTCTCCCATGACACATGGGAATTATGGGAGGTACAATATTCAAGATGAGATTTGGGTGGTGACACAGAAAAACCACATCAGGCAATAAGCTTGATGTTTCTTCTGTGAGATAATTGACCATTGATCTTAAAGAAAAGAAACGACCCCATGCTCACCTAAACTTTGTACAAACTCTTATATTTCCTGTAAAGTTAAGATTCTCCCTATTACCAATATCCGGCATCACAGAGGAAAAGAAAATTTTCGTATACACTTCTAACTAGAAACAGTAAAGAAGTGTCAGAGACATAGTTAGGCTGATGCTTTCTTCTGACAGGTAGATCTGTCTAGTCTCCTGAAGAATCATTATGATTTTAAAACTTATGACTTAAATACATTATCAGTGATCACAAGGAAAAGCATAAAACAAAATTGGATTTGAAAAACTTTGAGTAGATAATAAAGGGTAGTTCTTCTCATGATGCATAAAACTGTTAACTTGAACAGCATAATTTAACCAACCAACAAAGTTGTTTGCAAACATACTAAAATATT
Organism: Plecturocebus donacophilus; assembly: GCA_004027715.1. NCBI lineage: Eukaryota > Metazoa > Chordata > Mammalia > Primates > Pitheciidae > Plecturocebus > Plecturocebus donacophilus. The sequence continues at coordinate 14,713 of PVKP010011688.1, read as the reverse complement.
CTTTGTAAGGAAGCCCAAGAGAGTCCTGAGCTCTTTGCTTTTGAAATTAGCAGTATGCCAATTTACAACCACATTTTTTTAAAGGTTTATTTATTATACTTTAAATTCTAGGGTACATGTGCAGATTTTGCAGGATTGTTACATAGGTATACACATTCCGTGGTGGTTTGCTGAATCCATTGCCCTGTCATCTACATTAGGTATTTCTCCTAATGCTATCCATCCCCAAACCCCCCATCCCCTAACCCCCCACCCCGCCAGACCCCAGTGTGTGATGTTCCCCTTTATATGTCCCTGTGTTCTTACTGTTCAACATCCACTTATGAGTGAGAACATGTGGTGTTTGGTTTTCTGTTCTTCTGTCAGCTTGCTAAGAATGGTAGTTTCCAGCTTCATCCATGTCCCTACAAATGACATGAACTCATTCTTTTTTATGGCTGAAGTTTTTTAATAAAATGATCTTCATTTCTCTTAGGCAAGCATTGAGTATTATTTTCTTCTTGTTTATACCTTCCATTGTTAATAGGGCTAAGAATAAATTTTTTAGAAATAGGATACTACATGTGGGGTTTTTTATGTTTAGTTTTATTCTTTTTGAGATGAAATTTCACCCTTGTTGTCCAGGCTGGAGTGCAATGGCACTATCACAGCTCACTGCAACCTCCACATCCCCAGTTCAAGCCTTCTAAGTAGCTGGAATTATAGGCACGGCCACCATGCTCAGCTAATTTTTGTGTTTTTAGTAGAGATGGGGTTTCATCATGTTGCCCAGGCTGGTCTCCAACTTCTGACCTCAGGTAATCTTCCTGCCTCAGACTCCCAAAGTGCTAGGATTACAGCCAAGAGCCAAGGACACATAGTAATATATTTTAATAGAAGATAATACAATTAAACTCCTGCAATACTTGTTTTTACATTAATGAAAAAGGGCTTCTCTGCCTTACCAATGTGCAAACTACCATGCAATTGTGACACTAGCTGTACACCTTTGGTTTGAGGCTTAGCACAATAGTGAACATCAGTGGTGACCTGGCATTGTAAACTGGTAGTGGTGGGCATCATAGAGGATCCTTTGCCTATGGAAAGAGAGGAAAGACAAAAAAAAGTCTTTGTATTATGCTTTGAGTGACAGCTTAGCCAGAGCAGAATAAAACATCAAGTAAATTGCTAACATTCTTGACTGCAGTCTCTGGCTTCCAGACAGCATCTCTGAATACGCCTGGGTCCTGAGCCAACAGACAATCCTAAAGGAATGGGCTTTGGCAAGATCCAGTCCTGTACTGACTTCAGATCTAATCCAGCAAAGTTAGGGTGGTGGTGGCCAGGGGGTCGCTGACATCTATACATTACCAGTTCCAGGTGGCTCAGCACAGAGAGAGAAATTCTATTTGTTTGGAAGAAAGTAGTGAAAAAGATCAAGAGTCGCTGCCCTGGTAATCCAGATAATTTTTTTCAGATCTTATCCAAAATCACTAAGGCAATACCTCCATGAGTCTGCAAAAACCACAGCATTATTGCATTCAGGGCCAAAGTCTCTGAAAACATGGAAAGCCATTCCAAGAAGGACAGTCAGAAACAAACTCAGACTGTGAAGACTACAATAAATACCTAACTCTTCAATTTGCAGACACCAACAAACATCTACAACCATCAACATCAGCCTCATTAATTAAGTCACCAGGGACCAATCCTTGAGAAACAGTGATATATAGTCTTTCAAAAAGAAAATTCATAATAACTGTTACAAGGAAACTCAAAGAAATTCAAGATAGCACAGAGAAGAAATTCGGGATTTTATTAGATAAATTTTTTAAAAGACTGAAATTATTAAAAAGAATCTAGCAAAAATTCTGGAGTTGAAAATGCAATTGACATGCTGAAGAATGCATCAGAATTCTGAATAGCAGAATTGATTAAGCAAATGAAAGAATTAGTGCTGAGTATGGTGGCTCATGTCTGTAATCCCAGCCCTTTGGGAAGTCAATGGAAGAGGGCCATTTGAGCCCAGGAGTTTAAACTAAGCCTGGATAATGTAGAGAGACCTCATTTCTACAAAAACATAAAATAATTAGCCAAACAAGGTGGTGTAAATCTATAGTTTAAACTACTCAGGAGGCTGAGGTGGGAGCATCACTTGAGCCTAGGAGGTCAAGTTTGCACTAAGTTATGATCAAGCCACTGAACAGCAGCCTGAGTGACAGTGAGACACAGTCTCCAAATAATAATAATAATAATAACAACAACAACATTAGTGAGCTTGAAGACAGGATAATTGAAAATACACAGTCAGAAAAGACATAAGAAAAAAAGAGTAAAAATGAATAAAGCAATAAAGATTTACAAAATTTAGATAATCACCTCAAAAGAGCAAATCAAAGAGTTATTTGCCTTGAAGAGGAGGTAGAGAAAGAGAAAGAAGTAGAAAGTTTATTCAAAGGGCTATCAGAAAACCTCCCAAACCTAGAGAAAGATATCAGCATTCAAGTTCAAGAAGGTTATAGAACATCAGACGGCTTTAACTTCCAAAAATCTTCTTTAAGGCATTTAATAATCAAACTCCCAAAGGTCAGGAGTAAAGAAAGAATCCTAAAAGCAGCAAAGGGAAAGAAAAAATAATATATAATAGAATTATAATAAGTCTGCTGGCAGACTTTTCAGTAGAAACCTTACTAGCCAGGAGAAAGTGGTATATTTTTAAAAAGCTGAAGAGTAAAACCTCTACTCGAGCATAGTTAGTCTGGTAAAAACACCCCTCAGTAAAAAAAGAGAAATAAAGACCTTCTCAAACAAACAAAAGCTTATAGAGAGTTATGAACAATAGACATGTAACATAAGAAATGCTAAAAGGAGTTCCAGCTGAAAGAAAAGGATGTTAATAAGCAAGAAGAAATCATATGAAGTTAAAAAACTCATTGGTAATGGTAAACACACAGAAAACACAGAATAGTGTAACACTGCAATTGTGGTATGTAGAAAGATAAATAATAAACCAATCAAAAAGAATAACTACAACTTTCCAAGACAGACAGTACAATAAGACATAAAGAGAAAAAACAAAAAGTTAAAAATCAGAGAGATAAAGTTAATGTGTAGAGTTCTTATTAGTTCTTTTTGCATGTTTGTTTATGCAATCAGTATTAAGTTGTCATCAGTTTAAAATAATGGATTATAAGACTACTTATGTTCACCTCAAATAGGAAAACACAACTGAAACCAAAATAAATTAAAAGCAAGAAATTAAAATATAGTACCAGAGAAAATCACCTTCGCTAAAAGGAAGATAGGAAGGAGTAAGTCTCTTCTTATCAATAATAACGTTGAATGTAAATGATTAAACTCTCCAATGACAAGATGTAGAATGACTGAATGAGTAAAAAATAAAAATAGCCATTGATCTGTTGCCTGCAAGAAATACACTTCACTTATGAAGAAACTTATAGACTGAAAATAAAGAGATGAAAAAAGATATTTCATGCTAATGGAAACCAGAAAAGAGCAGGAGTTACTATACTTACATCAGACAAAATAGATTTTAATACAAATACAATAACTATAGGAAAGAAATGAGGTACACCATATAATAAAGCAGTCAATTCAGTATGGTGATATAACAATTTTAAATATACATGCACCCAACACTGGAGCACACAGACATATAAAACAAATATTATTAGAGATGAAGAAATATATATACCTCAATACAATAAGAGCTGGAGACTTTGATACCCCACTTTCAGCACTGGAGAAATCTCGTAGGAAAAAAAAAATAACAAAGAAACATGGGACTAAATCTTCACAATAGACCAAATGAACCTAACAGATAGTTATAGAACATATTATCCAGTGGCTGAAGAATACACTTTTCTCTTCAACACATAAATCATTCTTGAGGAGACACCATATGTTAGGTCACAAAACACATTTTTAAAAATTTAGAGAAAATGTGAAATAATATTAAACATCTTATCTAACCATCCTGGAATAAAACTGCAAATCAGTAACAAGAAATTTTGGAAATTATATAAACACATAGAAATTAAACAATGTATTTTTGAATGACTAGTGGATCAATGAAGTAATTTTTGAAAATTAAAAAAAATTCTTAAAAAATATAATAAAATTATAAGGTATCAAAACCAATGGGATTCAGTGAAAGCAGTACTAAAAAGACACCTGTAAGTGCCAGCGACAAAAAAGAAAACTTCAAATAAGTAACTTAATAATTCATCTTCAAAAACTAGAAAAGCAAAAGCAAAACAAACAGAAAATTAGTAGAAGCAAAAAAGGATAAGAATTTGAGCAGAAGTAAATAAATTTGAAAGAAAAAAACACGAAATATTAATGAAACAGTAAGTTGGTTTTTTGAGAAGATAAATTGACAAACCTTTAACTAAATTAAGAAAAAAAAAGAAGACACAGATAAGTAAAGTAAGATGTGCAAAATGAGACGTTATAATTTATACTTCAGAAATTCTGAGGATCATTTGTGGTTACTATGAGCCATTATAAGCTGAAATTTAAAAAAAATCTAGGAGAAATAAACAAATTCCTAGACACATACAATTTACCAAAATTGAACCATAGAAAGATCCAATATTGGAACAGGAAAAAAACAAGGAACAAGATTGAAGCCATATCCTAGGAAAGAAAATCCCAGGACCCAATTGCTTTGCTGTTGAATACTACCAAACATTAAAACGTTAAAAAAAAAAAAAAAAACTAAAGTCAGTACTTCTCAAACTCTGCCAAAAATAGAATAAGAAGAACCCTTCTAAGCTCATTCTATGGGAAAAATAGAAAGCCAGAAAAAGACACATTAAAAAAAAAGAGAGAGAGAGACAGACAGAGAGAGAGAGAGAGAGAGAGAGAACTGCAAGCTAATATCCCCGGTAAACATTGGTGTAAAAATCCTGAACAAAATGCTAAGAAATTCAATTCAACAGCACATTAAAAATAATATTCATCACAACAAAGTGGAATTTATCACAGTGATGCTAGGAGAATTAAGTATATGCAAATGAATCAATGTGATACATCTTATTAACTGAATGAAGGTCAAAATCCGTATGAACATTTCAATTTATGCAAAAAATGCATTTGATAATCCTTAATATATCTTCCTGATAAAAAGCTTCAATAAAATGAATCTACAAGGAACATACCTCAACTTAATAGAAGCCATACATGACAAATCCACAGTTAGTATCATACTGAAGAGGTAAAAACTAAGTCTTTCTGTTTAAATCTGGAATACAATAAGGATGCCCTCTGTCACCATTGTCATTCAACATGGTATTGCAAGTCTTAGGTAGAGCAACAAGACAAGGGAAAGAAATAAAGGACGTTGAAATTGGAGAGGAAGAAGTCATATTATCCTTATTTGCAGATGATATAGCTTATATTTCAAAAAACCTGGAGGCATCACCAAAAAACTATTAAAACTGATAAATTCCATGAAGTTGCAGATACAAAATGAACACATATAAATGAGTAGCATTTCTGTATGACAAACAGTAAACAATTTGGAAAAGAAACAAAAATATAATTTCGTTTACAAGAGTCACAAATAAAATTAAATACCTAAAATTTCTCTTAACCAATGAAATGAAAGATTTCTAAAATAAATACTGTAAAACACTGATTCAAAAAAATTGAAGAGGACACAAAATATAAAAAGATATTTTATTTTCATGGATTGGAAGAATCAATTTTATTAAAATGTTCACATTTCCCAATGCAATCTACAGATTTGATGCAATCCCTATCAGAATACCAATTACATTCTTCACAAATATAGAAAAAACAACCCTAAAATGTATGTGAAGTCACAAAAAAAACCAGAATAATCAAAGATATCCTGAACAAAAAGAGCAAAACTGAAGTAATTACATTATCTGACTTCAAATTAGACTACAGTGTTATAGTAACCAAAACAGCATGGTAATGGCATCAAAAAAGAAACATAAGTCAGTGGAACAGAATTGAGAACCCAGAAACAAATCCAACACACATAGAGTGAACTCATTTTTGAGAAACTTGCCAAGAACATACAGTACAGAAAAGAGAGTCTCTTTAATAAGCAGTGCTGGGAAAATCTAATATTCATCTATAGAATAATGATATAAGCCCTACTTCTTACCTTACATAATCATCAATTCAAAATGGATTAAAGACTTAATATAAGACCTCAACCTATAAAATGAACACAAGGAAACATTGGGGAAACTTTCCAGGAGATTGGTCTGGGCAAAATATTTCTTGAGTGATATCCCAGAAGTACAAACAACCAAAGCAAACATAGATAAATGGGATCAAAAGAAGAATCGTGGAGCCAAACAGTATCTTCACATTTGATGTGAAAAGGTTATTCCAAGTTACGTTTCATCAAAAACCTTAGATTCTTATAAGTTGTAAATCCATCTCTGGAAAAACAACTCATTGATTTATACTTTTTCTCTAAATATCAGTGACTTTTACTGTCTTTTATGTTTGCCTTTTTTACTTCTGTGAATTGCCTGTTCGCATATTACCTATATTTATATTGGTCTATTTGTCTTTTTAGTTGATAATTTTTACTAGTTTTACTGTACAATGGATACCAATCTTTTGTTACATGTCTTGTAGAATAGGTTTGATAAAAATTAATTCTGGCTTATGTGAAAAATTAGAAAATATTATCTATGATGGCAGTATATTAGTTCTATTTTTCTTTAAAAATATGTGAATTATCTACATGAGTTAAAAATTATGTTGTTCACTCTTTCCACAATTCTCTTACTGTCAAAGTTTTAATATGTTTTTAAGTTAAGTTCATGCCTCAGCCTGGAGAATATTTCTTGCATAATTTGAATGATAGTTTTCTTACTAATAAAGACAACTTGTGATGGTGATGTTTAACACAAAAATTTTCATCATAAACTGTTTGCTTATATGTAACTTTCAGAAGGGCCTGGAATATCCCTATGAATATACATAAGATTGTTGTAATTTTTGTATTTTTTGCATTATTAATGATTATGGTTAACCACAGTATGCCTAGATTTAAAAGAAATTTGTTACTACCCTATATTTAATCATGCCAAATTATTTAGTGTTTTGAAAAGAGCGTAGCAATAGTCTTCTGAGGAAAGAGAGAAGGAATAAGACATGCTCATCTAAATTATGGCTATATAAAACAATAATTCTGAGTTTAAACTGTGTTTTATAAACATGTTGAATGTCACAACATATCTGAAAAGTAGGTACTGAAAGCAAAACTTCTCTAAATGACTCAATTTTGTAGCAAGAAGCACGTTGGCATTGCTATTTTTCTCATTCCACATAAATTCTTCTGGGATATGTTTTATTCTGTGTTTTCAGAGGGAAAAAATTTATGCTGACTCTGGCTGCACATTAAAGTTAAGCGGCGCTAATTGTCTCCCAAACCCTGAAGAAGTATATGACAGTATTAATAAAGTTTGGCTGTGGGTCCCCATGCCATCCATGCAAATCTCACCTTGAATTGTAATGATCCCCACATATTGTGGGAGGGACTTGATGGGAGATAACTGAATCATGGAGGTGGCTCTCCTCATACTGTTCTCACGATAGTGAGTGAGTTCCTTGAGATCTGATGGTTTCATAAGCATCTGGCATTTCCCCTGCTGGCATTCATTTCTCTCTCACCTGTCACCTGTACAACGCCATGTAAAGCTTGCCTTTCACCTGACACGATTGTGAAGCCTCCCCAGCCACATGGAACGGCGGGTCTATTAAACCTCCTGTTCTTTATAAATTACCCAGTCTGGGGTATGTTTTTATCAGCAATTTGAGAACTGACTAATACAAATACGTAAATTCTTTTGACCTTGGTTACAGGCAAAGTCACAGATGAGATCTCAACAAATTCTGAAAGATTTATTTTAGACATATCTGACTACAGTGCAATAAATTTTTTAAAGTAAAAATTGATTAAAAAGGAATGCACCACTCTCCAAACATACATTTCAGAGTTTAGTACAGTGCAATACACTGAGATGATTATAAGTGACTCAATTCTTTCCCACTCCTTCTGCTCCAGAACCATATACTTCCAGAAGAAGAAATGAAATTGAACAACATATACAGCCTAGTATAAAAGGAAGACATTATGCCCACAAATTGTTAAAATTATAGGGAATTCTATGATTAGATATTTGTAAGAGGTATGAAAAAGTGACTTTTGGGAGGAAACCAAATGAAACGGTCCCTGGAAGTACAGAACAAAATTTAGAATTCATTGACTTCCTGCTTAAGAAAAAATAAAATAAAACAAATGTAATAAAACTAGAAATCTTCCTAGACTAAAGCAGAGGTAATTTCAAAAAAATGTGAAGAAATGGTCTTACATCAGAAGTGTTCAGAAATCAATACTTGTTGAAGAGCTTCTAAAGAAAATAATATACGAAAATAACCATACACAATAAAAAGATTTGCATCCAAGGTTTGTAGGTAGAGAAAAAAAGTCTGAATGAAATGTTGTGTTTCATTTTTATTTTTTATTTTTTTAGATTAGGACGTTGCTCTATTGCCCAGAGTGGAGTTCAGTGGTATGATCATGGCTCATTGCAGCCTCAGCCTCCCCAGCTCAAAAAATTGTCTCACCTCAGCCCACTCAGCAGCTGGGGTCACAGATTCATGCCACCACACCCAGCTAATGTTTTTGATTTTTTTGTAGACCCTAGCTTTCACTATGTCTCCCCTGGGCTCAAGTAATACTTCGGCCTCCCAAAGTTTTGGAATTACATGTGTGTAGCATTGCACCCAGCCAGAATAAAAATTGTAAATAAGTATGATTCAAATATTCAGAGATAAAAGAGTAGCTAACGTAAGACAAGGATGAGTTGAGAAGGATGAATTCTAAAAAACAAACAGCAAAAAAACTGGATATTTTTATTTTTTAAAATAGAAATGGGTTCTCTAAGTATATGAAATATTGGTTGCTTACATAAAATAAAATAGAATGAAATGCCTAATAGAACTCCTAAGAGGAATCCCCTAATGTTCTAGAAATTGCCAGTAACTGATTAAAGCATAATGTTGTTTGTTAATAACTTACATTAAAGCTGTCCTTATTACCTGTTTTTCTTCTAAAGCTCTCATGTTTCTAGTTATTTTCTCGGTCTTAACTATCCATCCGATGTTTTGTTAAAATATTTGTGATCTGATTCAATGTGTTTGTTTCCATTTTTATTTCATGCTATCCCAACTCTTGCAACCTGCACCTCCTTATTATGATTGATCTATTCAACTGCAAAGCTCACCTTATCTGACCGAGGATTACTCATTAATTTTTGCTCATTTTTCTGACCTTGATTAATCTTGTGTCTTTGCCAGTAACTCTGAGTCACAGTCATCATGACTCAGGATTCTAGATCTCTTTCAAATAATAAATTAATCTTGTGTAAAGTCTCTATACCAGAGGATAATCTATTAAAAAAAAAAACTCAAGAAAAAATAAGGGCAGTACAGGAACAACATTCTGACTGGATTATAAACAAAAAAAGTGATTAATCAGATTAATCACTAGGAATTTACAGTGAAACCAATGACATATTTTTATATATTTACATTAATAACATTAATATTTATTCACAGGCAAAGCACCAAATAACTAGTGACTCCAGGACTGGTTTGTTGGGAATACGATTGGAGATCATTGAAGGGTACACAGAGCCTCAGAAAAGCAGATTGCAACCTACTAGTATCTCAATTCTTATTATGCATTTGGACATTAGGAAACAGCACCAGGGGACCTGAAAACTCTGTGGCCCAACTCTAACCTCATCTTTGTTGGAACCTCTATATGCCCCAACTTCCAAAAATATTATTTTCAAAAGAAAACCATGACTCTTACTCATGAGAATCTAAGAGTCAATGATCAAGGGTACAAGAACTCTGGGGATGCTAACAAATGGGAAATTTGACATTTGCTTTACCAGTTTTCAACTGATTGTCCCTCAGGTCCAAATAAACTTTGTGATGTTGAATCAGGACCCTGTAAACATTCTTCATTTGCCAGCTGTCTGAACGATAAGTTTCATTAACAGAGGACACTGGAGTGACTGCAAGGTGGTGGAGATAGAAAGACACATCCCTCTCAAGGCCCCACTCTTTACTGTTATTCAATAATTTTTATGATGATTATTGGGTTTTAACACTATGCATTTTAAAGAATATACTTAAAAATAATAAAAAATATATTTAGTGAATATAAGAAGGAAACTTTCAATTAGCATATTTATTTATGTTTTAAGAAGCATAGCATTCTGTACAGGAATTAACATAGAAAATGCCTATGTATACAGTTTGTCCTTAACATAGATAGATCCAGCTTCATATGTTATTTTCAAAATTAAGTTCACAATTATTTGATTTTTGTCTTCAACCTCTGTGGTGCTTGCATATTCCTATCTTTAAGCATCATATTCAAAATAAAAATGAAAAAGATTATCACAGAGATCAAGAATGTGACATAAACTCGGTTATTCTACATGACTTCTTAAAGTTTACGTGTTTACATATTGCTAATGGCTGAGACATTTAAAAGCTTATTGAATCAATATCGAAAAGACAGACACATGTACAATATTACAATTTTTGGAATTTAATATGCTTTGGGATTTTTATGACTCTATCAAATATACCTTTATGTTTACATATTTTTCTAATTATATATGTATATATCACTTTATGTAAAAGACTTAAAAATTAAATAAGCAAAAATATTTTTTGATCTCCTATAAATATAGATTTATGTATCTGGCTGTGTGGTGTAAGAATTTGAAAGAAGATCTATTTTGACAAGGCCATTAATACATTTCCAGAAGATATTTTGTTAAGAAAATATAAATAAATAGAATTTAGCTTGTGTAGTACACATTGAGCTTCATCGTTGACTCAGACTAATATTTATATGTGAGGTTTACCATTTAAAAGTATTTAATATAATTAAAGAGGAATAATGCATTACTTTTTTCATTCCCTGTATTTTACTACTTTTTTCTTTTTAATGGAATGACTATATGTTCAAAGTTTAATAAAATATTCAGAGTACACTTCTTTTCTAGTCATTATTATTTATTTAATTTCATTACCAATTATTGTTTAAAATATTATTTATAGAGGACAGTGCTGTAAAATTATTTCCTGCCAAGTCCGACCTGTGGACTCTGGCCGAGAGACAGATGAAAAAAGTTTGCAGACACAGATGTTTTGCCTGTGAGAATGCAGCTAGGGAACAGCTTACAGACTCCAAAGAGGGAGTTGAGCTGTGCATCCCTGTTACACCAGAGACACTTGTATTTATTTTAGAACAGATTTAATGACAGAAGGCTTGAGAAAACACCATTTGTGGGTAAGTAACATTGCAGACACCCCAGTGAGTGAGCAGTCATGCACATAGGTGATCAAAGGTTGGTTTCTGGTGAAATAAGTAAACAAATGTATCTAGGTAAATTCCTTTGCACTCTCTTGTAACATGCCATTTGCCCTAACCCAAAGATAAGAGAATTTAGCTGCCTTCAGCCATAACTCTTTCCCAAGGCTTTTGCAAAACATCTCGACCTTCCGAGAAGGATTGTGTCTCCTACAATTTTTCCCACCACCCTGACCAATTCCTACATCTCCCTCTTTTCTGTTTTTTTTCTTTTGCATCAGGTTTTGTTGATTGAAGAGTACAGATGTGTACAGCAACAGGTTTGTCAGGCACAGTGATTATAAGTTGTGTTCCAGCTTTGCATCCTAGAATTAGTAAATAAAATAAGACAAACGTAAGTGTAATTAGTAACATGCTTTTCCAGTCAAGGAGTGACATGTAATATTACTTGGCACCTCAGTCCACTGTGTGTCATTAATGAGAGAGACCACCAAGGGTATGTTAATCCTTTCTAGCCAAGCAGTTGCATCATTAGAGGCTGAGAAGAGGGTGTCTGCCTAAGTAGCAGGCAGAAATAAAGCCAGATTTAGAAAATGGGCTCAATAGAGTGCAGCAGGTACAGGTGGCCAGCAAAGTGAGAGAATAAAAGAAGAAACAACTTATTTGGGGTAAATTGTGCTTGTTTGGAGCAGGATTTGTTCTGCCTTCTGAGTTGTCTTCAGCATCCCCCGGGGAATGTCTGGGGCTTGTGGTGTCCAAGGAAGTCACATTGTCTGAGGCTGCAGGTCCTCCAGGGGTATTTCCTTCATTTCTGGTACCAGGTTGGGTCCCAGCTATACCATGGTATGGTTTTACACATTGTGCTGGAATCCAGAAGGGCCTGAGGGGGTTTGAACACAGACATATTTTTTCCCATGTTAGCAAATCATTTGGAGCACACCATACATTACTATTCACATCTGCCCATAAAATTGCAGGTTTTATGTCTTGAGAGGCTTTTACAAAGTGCTTTTCTATGGCTGATTGAAATTTTTCATCTAAATTTAAAAAATCAAGGGTAGATTAGGCTTGTGCTAGTACGATTGCAGAATCGTTATACATATTTTCCCTTTTTTTGTTATCTGAGAATATTTTTAAAGGTGAAGTGGGCACGTCCTACTATGGCCTGTCCTTGGGGGTTATACGGGATGCCTATGGAGTGTTGGACATTCCATGTGTGACAAAATTGTTGAAATTGTGAGCTGGCATAAGTTGGATCATTACCAGTTTTAATATTCATGGACTGCCTCATAAACACAAAAGTTAAGAGATGTTTAATAACATATCTGACGAATTATTCAGATATGTTATTAAACATCTTCTTTAAGATGCTAATTAGGTGCACTAATTGTGCACTAATTAAGTGAGAATTGGTATCAATGGATACATACATGTACATATCTTAGTTTTCCAAATTCAGGAGCATGTATAACATTTGTTTGCCATAACTGATTAGGTTCTAGTCCTCTAGGGTTAACACCTGTTAAAGAGGTAACGTACCTGTGAGTTGGCAATCTGGGCATTGCAGAATAATTTGTTTAGCTAGTCTTTAGGTAAGTTGAGATTGTTTAGTTAAGTTTTTCAATTTTGGTGGAAAAATGGATGCAATTGGGTGGCTTGGCCAAGCAGTGACTTTATAATCTGCAGGTCTGCTTGATAATTTTCATAAGCCAGTGGGCCAGACAGTGAGCTGTGAGCTCCAATGTGTGATAAAAATAGGATGTGTTTGTAGATCTGGCAATTGCTCAAGTCAAAGAAAAAGGGCACACGGGGTAGGCTCAAGAGTAGACTGAATGGAGGCTGTCTCAAGGTTCTGCAATAAATAAACAGAGTAAGCAGAGTCACTAGCAATATTGATAGGTTGAGCAGAAAATGTTTCCAAGGTTTATTTTGGGACTCCAACATCAGCTCTTTGAGTACTAGTAAATCAAGATTGCGTGAGGAAGTGATATGGTTTCCATTAAACAGCCAATTTTCAATGTTTATCAGAACCATCATTAAAATGTGTTAAAGCATTAGGTATGGGAGAGTGAACTATCTTTGTAGGCACAACTGCAGGAGTATGAGTTAGGAACTGAAGTAGTTTGTCAGCTGGAAGGGCATGCTCTAAGTGGCCTGTAGAATCAGAGAGTGCTGTCTGAAGAACTAGAACTATGGGCAAGACTGCTTTGAATTGCTTTTTACTCAAGGAAATTCTTTTGACATCAGCGTCATAGCCTAGCAACTCATTGCATCGTCTGCAGCCTATATAGATGACTTTACTAACTAGCTGGATATAGGAAGATAGTGTTTTAGTCCTGATATGTGAGCAAAAACCCATTCTAGAAAGTGTAGTCCTGGGGTAATCTGTCCTAGTAATCCTGTTGGAGAATGTTTAGTAGGAAAAAGAAACAATTGAACTGAGTATTTTGGGTCTGTGTGATCTACTTGCCCCTGAGAAATAGCTTACTCTATTTCCTATTTTTCCCTTTTTGCTGCAGGGGTTAAATACCTGGGAGAATCCAGGGCAGCACTGCCTTTTAGGATAGAAAAGAGGTTTTGCAACCTTTCAGTAGTTATGACCAAGGTGGTACAAATCCAGTTAATATCACCAGGTAATTTTTGATAATCATTTAAGGTATGTAAGTTGCTAGTGTTTAATTTAACATTTTGAGGCCTTACTGACCGGGAAGTTAGTATGTAGCCAAGGAGAGGACATTTGTACCTTTTCAGGTGCTACAGTTAAACTTCTTAACTTTGTGTTTCTTTGGACAGAAGCACAAAAACTTAAAAGTACTGGCTCCATTGGGGCTGCCAGTAATATTCATAAAATGAATAATCTTGTAATTAGGAAATTCCTTTCTACTGGGGAGTAAAGCTTGATTACATGATACTGATACATGGTAGACTGTTCAGCTTTCCTTGAGGAAACACTTTCCAATGAACTTGGTGAGCTGGTTTTTCATTAATGATAGCTGGTATCATAAACACAAATTTTTCTCTGCCCTGTTCTGCAAGAAAAATAGTATAAAAACAGTCTTTTAAGTAAATAAAAATTATAGGCCAATCTCAAGGAATTGCCACAGGGGAAGGAAGCCCCTGTTGGAGAGGCTTCATAGGTTATAGATTAGAATTACTAGCCTGTAAGTCATGCAGAAGTCTCAATTTGACAGACTTTTAGAGAATGACAAAAATGAGTGAATTCCAAGGGCTGATAGATGGTTTTGTATGGCCGGCTGTTAATTGCTCCTCAATTAATTCATGGACTCATTGTTATTTCTCTCCCTTAAAAGGCTACTG
>PVKP010011687.1:0-60613 GCA_004027715.1 Plecturocebus donacophilus | reverse complement strand
TTTCTTCCCTCCCTCCCTACTTCCTTCCTTTGCTCCCTCCCTCCTTCCTTCTTCCCTTTCTCCTTTCTTTCCCTTCCTGCCTCCCTCCTTCCCTCCTTCCTTCCTCCCTCCCTCCCTCCTTCCTCCCTCATTCATTCCCTCCCTTCCTTCTCTCTTCCCTCCCTCATTCACTTCCTCCCTCCCTCTTCCTTTTCTTCCTTCCTTCCTTCATCCCTCCCTCCCTCCCTCTTTCTGCCTCCTTTCCATCCTTTTTTTCTACTTCACCTGATTCCTGCCAGAGACCATTAGATTATTTGGGACATCTTTCTTTATTCTTAAATAAAGGTTGTTGACATTCGCTGGACGTTATAGTTTTTTGCCAAACCCACATCTGCATAGCAATGTCTAATTAGATCCTACCATTGTAACAATCCTAGGTTCAATTTTTTTAAATATACAAATCTGGAGGACACCAGAGTAAACTAAAATAACTTCGCCATCTGCAAAAGGTTTCACAGACAAAAAGTACTTAATCTGAGAAATCCCTTGATAAATGTGCCAGTAGACCAACCCTCCTCACTGGTACAAGGGAAGCTTATAACAGGAACCCTTTGTGCATTGTGGAAGGCAAACACACATGCATTTTACATGACCAAATTCTAAACCAACTGGCCGTGATTTTTTTTCAATTACACTTTCCCCAAAATAACCGTTTTAGAACAAGTTCCCAGAGGTTTTTTTCTCCATAACTGTACATTGCTCTGGAGTGCTCAAATGGTTGGAGAAGGCAAATGGAGAGTCAGGGCTTTCCATGGAACCACAGTTATTTCTTGCACTGGAGGCTGCTTATTTTTATCCTCTCTTGAGAGAAAATTGCAGAGAAGATTTTACGTCTGTCTCAAAATTGATTATGTGTTTTCAGTTTTACCAAGTTCAAACTTTTAAAAAAATCCCAACAAAAGAAACACAAAAATAACCCTTATCGTCCTCTGCCCTCTGGTAGGCAAGTCTGCTGGGCACTTGTGTTTGAAGTAACTTTATTTGTTGGTATTTACTATGAAATGCTACAAACTTACAAGTAGCGACAGGAGGACAGCATGAGGACAGCTGTGTTGTGTGAATTAATTCAAGGCTCTCATTCATAAATTAGCTAGACCTTTGCTCAGTTTTTAGATTTATTTTTTCAGGTAATAACTCAGCAAAGTCTGGATCCAAGCCACCCTCATGAGTGCTACCATTTAAAGAAATTGTTTGAAGCCCAGGTTTCACTCTTTTGGGGGGTAAACAAAACTAAGGCTTAATATTGTAGAATCATTTTTCGTTTTTATTTTACATGATTAATGGTCTTTTTACCAGAAGGACAAATGTGTTGCGTAAAATAATATTTACCTAAATAAAGGCAGAAAAGGTATAGAGAAGCAGAAAGTAAGAAGAAAACAGGCACAGAGGAAAAGGAAGAGAAAGGGGAAAAGAGGAAGAGGGAAAGGGAAAAGGAGGGAAAGAATGAAAAAGAAAGGGAGAGGAAGGAAGAAGGGGAGAAAAGACTGGTTTTGGAAGCCTTTACCAAGGGCAGGGAAAAAAATTTAATGACTGAACTAAACGTCATCATGGATCTCATTGGTGAGTACATAATAAAAATTACTGAGAGTTTGTCCAAATTCTTCAAGCATCCATACAAAGTTTCCAAATATGTATCCAAACCCAGCAAGCCCTATCGGAATGACCCAGTAAAGGTTATTCTTAATATAACTCACATGGCAGCCGGGATCTTCCTGCCCCTTGAGATCTAGATAAGTTTGGCTTGCATCCTTATTCAGTGTTTTGTAGAGGTCCAAATCTCCTCCACCCTGAGCTTTCTGTAACTTTCAGGGAAAGTGGTGGTGAAAGGACATGGGAGAGTGCAAGTTTATCTTCTCAGTTTTACTGTGGGCTCAAGGAGTCTGACCTTCCTGAAATCATTCAATTTAGGGTTGCTCTCACTAATTCAAATGTGTTATTTTATTTAACACTGCATTAACCCTGATGTAAATATTTCAATTTCCAAAAACATTTACAAGGCTTTACATGTGGAAGGTACTTTTTGAATATTTGGAGTAAAAAAAGATGATTTTAAAAATCAAGAGGTATCACTTAAACATAGTAAAATGCATCCCTTCTGAGAGTATAGCTCGCTGAGATTTTACTCACATAGTTATTATGTAGCCACCACCATAATTAAGATATAGAACACTTCCATCATACTTTAAAGTTCCCTTGGCCCCTTGGTCAATTTCTACCCCACCCCACCCCTAGTCCCAGACAGCCAGTGGTCTGCTTTCTGTGTTTGTAGATTAGTTTTGTCTGTTTTAGAATTTTATATAAATCAAATCATACCATATTTATTTTTTAATGTCAGGCTTCTTTTGCTCTACATAGTTTTTGAGATTCAGCTATGTTGTTGTGAAGTATCAGTACTTAGGCATTTTTCTCCTCTGAGTAGTATCCCGTTGTATGACTATACCACAAAATGTTTATCCACTCACCTGCTGGTGGACATCTGGTGTTATTGAGTTGTCTGTCTATTATGGCTAAATCTGCTATGTATACTGTTTTCAAAGTCTGTGTGGATGCATATGCTGTTTCCTTTGGAAAAAATACCCAGGATTGGGAATTGTTGGGCCATGTGTTAGGTATGATTAATTTCATAAAACCGCCATACTGCTTTTCAAAATCATTGTACTAGTTTAGAACTCCACCAGCACGACATAAGAATGCTGCTTCCTCTATGTCCACAACAGCACTTAGAATTAGCAGTCTGTTTACTGCTAGATGTTCTAGCGGACAGGTAATGGTATCTCACTGAGGTTTTAATTTGCATTTCCCCTATGATTTCATGTTGAACATCAGTTCATGTGCTTATGTGCCATTCATACATCTTATTTTGGTGAAGCGTTTGTTAAGTCTCTTGCCTGTTTTACCACGTTGTTTTACATACTGTTTTATCCTCGCATAATTTATGAGAGCTCTTTATACATTGTGGATAAAAGCCCTCTCTCAGGCATATATTCTGCAAACATTTTCTCCTGCTCTGTGGCTTGTCTATTCATTTCCTTAATGTTGTTTCTGGATGAGCAAAGGTTTTTAAATTTGATGATGCCAAATTTATTGACTTTCTTTTATGGCGATATATTTTAATTTGTCTTCCATTGTTTTTTGTCTACTCCAAAGAGGACATATTTTAAATACTTCAAGCAATTTTAAGTTGAACATTAGACATCCCAGCTGGCCTCTCATCCACCAAGATTTCACACTCACCATTCTGTGCAGAGATGCTTCAGACTGGCCCTACCCCGGGCTCATCACTCCCTCATACTCCAGATGATCCACCATGCCAAACCCAACACTGCCTTTAATATGCAGGCACTCACATTTCTAAAGTTCCAGGATTACCTTCGCATGATTAAAACCTACAAGATATCCAGCAAGTCAAAAGGGTTTTCCAGAACACAGTTGAGATTAGAATAGCAATTTTTCTCATTATGTTATTGAATCAACTCTACTTCTAGACCAAGTTTCCCCATCAATATTTTGGGAGTTTAGTTAAACTCTGTCTTTTACTGAAATAATAGTCAAAGCCCTGGAGACCTCAGAAACCTGATCTTGTTTTACTTGTGGTATCCATACTTCTGATTCTTATGTGATATGGCTGAATAAAAAATGAATAGGCTACTTCCCCTCCATGGTAGCACTTTGTCTTCTGGTCTATGACATTCCATATGACCATCCCACAGTATAGAATGTCATCCTAGTGACTGTCTTCTTATTCCAAATTCCTGAGACCACTTTACACAGGTCTACCCATGGAAAATCTAGACATTGCAGGGCTACTTTATAATATAGAAACTCAATCTTAAATTGTTCGTCTCAAGAGTTCAACTCCAGCTTCATAATAGATACATTTCTTTAAAAATTTATCTTTAGTTGGATTTCAAACTGTTCTGTTGCTTCAAGTGTAACATATCCCAAAGATAATTGGTCCTTCCTTCCAAAATGGCTCCTCTTTTCAACAGTCCCATTTATAACAGGTTCATATCCTATACACTTTAGACTCTTACATCCTCATTAACCTGTCTGTCACTGTGGCCTGTTACTCTGAAATGCCTAAGATTTGTTCTTTCTTTTTTGTTCTCACCCTAGATGGGGCCTTTCTTGCTTGAGTTACTGCGGTAACTTCCAACCCACTGTCCCCAAGATTTTTCTCCCCTCTCATTCTCTTGGTTTTGTCATCAGCCCACAGAACTTTTACACTAGGAGATCTTTCTGTCCTTGCTTAACAATCTCCCTTACCTCACTTCCTTAACTTTGGATACCCCTGGAGACAGGCCTCACCCCACTTATCTGAATCTGGACCATCACGAGTTCTGTTCCAGGGAGACTGCCTCTGCACACTCTCCCGATGTGTACCAAGCTCATTCTGTCTTTGAATTATTTGCTCGGGCTATTAGCCCTCCCTAAATACTCTGAACTTAAAATGCCACTCTTCACAGTTAATTTCAAAATCTTTCTTTTTAAAAATGTGGCTCATTTTACCTTCTCTGACTTAACTTCTCTCTTCTGTAAATGACTATTTCACTTATAATTCACTGAGTCCCAACTGGAATATCAGATACTATCCAGCTCACAAAGTTCATGTGAGAATCAGATGAAGGGAAACAAGAGGTAACCTGCTGACAACTGAGTCTCCATGAGGTGGTAACCAGCACTTGAGGCGTCTGTTAAGTAGGATTGGACTCTGTTCCTCCCCTTGACATTTGCTCTCCCTTCCACTAACTTACAAGGGCACTGAAGCTTCCTGGGGAAAACAAAGGACTTGATCCTGTCCACCACTATTGGGAATTGCAGCCGTGTCTGATGGGCTGGCTTGGTCTCAACAGGAGCCAGAAGGACATTCAAGTCTTCAGAGAAAAGTTATCACAGGGAACAAGGAGTCTGGCCCAGGAAACCAGAATGGAGGGGTATTTCAGAAATGGTCCACAGGTGATACCAGAGTCCTCCCAACCTAGTGCAGGTGACAGCACTTGTCATTGTAGAAACAAAGCTTAGTTATGTGAAGCTGAATGGCTGTATATGAAGCACTGTAGCACTCGAGGGCTCAATAACCCTTTCTGACAACACTTCCTTATCCTTCCCTGCCCCCCTGTCTGAGCAAAATACAGAAGAGCATTCTTCTCTTTTTCCCAGAGTGATGACAAGATCTCTGGCCTCAAAATACAGTGGTATCATTCCAGTTTCCCCAACAATGATGCAACGGATTCCCACCTTCACAGGTGCCTAGAGGGACAAGGGCCACGTTCCATTTCTAGAGGGGCACCTCTGTGGACCTGCCAGGGCCCAGACTGCAGATTCTGGGCTTGACACTGATCACAGTGGCTGGGTGAGTGAGCAGAAAGCTGGACAACAAGCCGAGGCTCACTCAACACAGCTGAGGGGAGCCCTGCACCCAACTAAGTCTCCCAGTATGATTAAAATCCATTCTCTAATTCCAGAAGTGAAGTGTGACCATTTTATTCTACACAAAAGCATAGACTCAGACTAGACATCCAAAACAAGCACACTTTAATTGCACTTGCTGTCCTCCCATTACCAAGTTGGGGGAGAAAAAGAGATTCATATAAAATTAAAGGGCTAAAGTTTCTTACCTATTCAGGAATACCCAATGCAGTCTGGCTATGAGGAAGGAGTTGTTCTGATGGCCTATGGTTTCCTGGGAAGTTGGATCCTTCTTTATTCATTTGAGGGAAGACAGAGCCTGAATGTAAAAGGTCTCAGGAGCTGCAACAATAGTAATACAAACTAGGTGACTATCCTCATTCCTTAAACTGCTCTGGAGCTCTTCCTTTCAGGGAGCCAGGTAACGTTGACCTGTCTTTGAAAGAGAGTAGTCAGGCATGAAGGCTGCACTGAGGTGTCATATCATAGGTGACCAGCCTAAAGTATTCCACCCTTTAAAATTATATGGTTACAGCTATTCCCACACTCACATTTCAAGCATAGCATTGCCACCTACATGCAAAATACTATATTATAATCAAATTGCATCAGTCATGTACATATATAGTCCATAAATTTCTACTACACTAGGGCACAAGCTGATGACTAAAGAAGGAAAACACCATTGCAAAGCGGCATTCACTTAGGAAGCCTGAGGCCATAAAAATTAGAGTGTGCTAGGGTCTCTACCAAGATATTATGCATGATCAAAAGAAGATGCTACCTTGTATTTTGTGAGGCTTTGGTGAGGCTGTCTTCAAGGCCCAGTGGCAACATACCACCTTCACAGTGGGTGTGGAGGTTTCTGGTACTATTAGTATTATAGAAGTTGAACTGTGTAATAGGCCGGATTTATAACAGGTGTAATAGAAGTTGAACTGTGTAATACATTGGATCTGGCACTATTAGTATTATAGAAGTTGGAATGTGTAACACATTGGAAAGGAAAATGAATTTCCTTTGGCATTTGTTTTATAAGTTTAAAATATGTCAGAGTTTCACATAATCCTATAAAATTCTGTCTACACATCCAACAGAAGGAACAAATGTTACTCTTCTAGATTTTACCATCAGAGTTTTTTAATATAAATAAAATAGATAATTACGGTTAAAGTGCAAATTGTTTCCCACTTTAGCACTGTTTATTCCTTTTTCTCTCCCCCTACAATCAACCTTTCCTGTTGTCTGAGCTCCACTTCTACATTTTTGATATTTTTTCTTCTTAAATTTGTATCCATGAACAATGTACAGTACTACTTTGTGTTTCTACATTTCTACACCAAAGCTATCATACTGTACAAATCTTTTGAAACTTTTTTTCTCTTCTACTATTTTAAGATATATGTTAATACATACAAATCTAGTTACATCCATGCAGTGTTGTCTTGCTACACAAAATGGGGTTTATGGCTTAGCAAAGGCATTGTGACTAGGAAGCTTCTTGAAAAGGTAGAATCTTTTTCAAAGTTTCTTTGGTCATTCAATATCTTCCAGAATTCTAGAATCAGCCTGTCAATTTTTCTTCAAAAACCAGCTGGAATTTTGATTGGGATTGCATTAAATCTATAGATGAACTTGAGGAGAGTTGACAGATGAACAACATTGAGTGTTTTGCTCCAGGAGCACAGTATCTCTCTCCACTTATTTAGGTCTTTAATTTCTCTCAACAATACTTTTTCGTTTTAGTATAAAAGTCCTGCATATATTTGATCAAATGTATCCCCAAATATTTTATATCTTTGATGCTATTGTAAATAGCACTGTCTTTAAATTTATGTATCTACTGCTAGTATAAAGAAATATAACTGATTTTTAAATTATTTACCTCATATCTTACCACCACAGGTTTTTGTCTTGTTTTTTGTAGATTTGGTAGAATTTTCTCCATACACAATCATGTTGTCTGCAGGTAAAGATTAGTTTTATCTCTTCCTTTCCAGTATTTATGCTCACTTTCTTCTTCTTCCTCCTCCTCTCCCTATTCCTCCACATCGGTCTACCTTCCAGTGATATTATTCCATTTCACATGTAGTACAAGAACCTTATATCAGTATACTTTCGCTTCCCTCCTCCAGGCCTTTGTGTATTGTTCTCATACATTTTGCTTCTACATGTTATAAACCTCACAATACATTGTTACTATTTTGGTTTTAGATGATCACTTATTTTTAAATGACTAAAAATAGGAAAAATATTTGCTATATTTACAGGTGTGCCTCATACTTTTGTATGTATATTCAGATTTCCATCTGATACTTGGTGGACTAATTTCCTCCACCTAAAGACTTTCTTTTAGCATCACAGAAATGCAGGTTTGCTGGTGACCGATTCTTTAAGCTTTTGTATGTTCAAAAGTCTTTGTTTTTGATAAATATTTTTGAATTACCCCTATTTTAGAATTCCAGATTTTTTTTAACTTTTAATACTTTAAAGATGTTGTTCCACTGTTGCCTGGCTTGCACTGTTTACTTGACTAAATGCAAATTTTAACCTGTGTTTTTCTGAAAATAATGTATCTTTCTAAGCTGGCCACTTTTAAGACTTTCTCCTTATCACTAGTTTTAAGCAGTTTGATTATGTCCTCAATGTTGGTTTCCTCATTTAGTGTGGTTTACTGAGCTTCTTGAAACCACAGGATTATAATTTGCAGCAAATGGGAAACATTTTGGTCATTTTCTTCAAATATATATATATATATATATATATATATATATATATATATATATATATATATACTTTTCCTCATTTTTCCTTTTCTCACCTTCTTGGACTCTAAAACATATATATTAGGCCACCCGAGGTTGTCCCACAACTCACTGATGCTCTGCTCTTCTTTTTTTTTAGTCTTTCATCTCTCTGTTTAATTTTGGTTTCAATTGCTATGTCTTTAAGTTTACCACATTTTCTTTGTCAGTGTCTAATACAGGCAGAGAGAGCAACGAACGAAAGCATGGAGAATAAGGTGCAGGAAACTGAGCTGGTGTTCCTGAATCTTAAAGTCCAGGGGGAAAAATGAAGAGTGTTAAAGCTGGCGAGGTGTGGCAAGTGCCAGCTAAAATAACACCTCAAATACCTTAAGCATGTTAGACGTTGACCTATAGGTCAGTGATTCTCAAACTTCAGTGTGGATACAGATTACCTGAGGAGCTTGCTAAAATGTTGATTTGTTGACTTGTTAAATTGCTTGCTCAGACAAGCCCTGTTTGAATTTGCAATCCACAAAATTGTGATATATAATAAAATGATGATTTTTTAAAGCCACTGAGTTGTTGCACAAAGTTTTGTTGTATAGCAATAGACAACCAAAACAGAATCAGGCCTCATATGCACTAACCACATATTAAGATCACTTAGGGAGCATCTTAAAAATATTGATTCTCAAATCCTAACCCTAGGGATTCTGATTCAATTGGTCTGAAGTGAGGGTTAGGTATTGATAGTTTTAAGCTCCCAAGATACGCCTCATAATAGACTCTATATAGATTTTAATGTGCAGCCAGAATTTAAGGCCATTGCAACAGGCATTGAAGAACCATGGAACAGGTTTGAACAGGGAGCAAATGTAATCAAGCTTGTGTATAATACCATCATTGTCAACTATACAGAAGACAGAGTTGAGCTGAAGACTGGATCTAGGAAAATCAACTAGGAAGCTTTTGCAGAAATCTAGGACAGAAACAACAGGGGATCAAACTAGGACAGTGGTAGCAAGGCTGGAGAGGACAAAATGAATGAGAAAGATTTAGGAGACAAAACAGGTAGTGCCTGGAGAGTGAACACGGGAGATGAGGCAGAGGAAGGAGCTCAGTATACAGGGAGGAATGCAGCCTGGGTGCCTGGTGGAGGACAGTGGTATTCGTAGCAACTGGAATAGCAATAAGAAGAGAAACAAGTACAGCCTTAGTGATAGGTTGACTTCACATTACCTGGAATACCTAAGTGAGGCTGTCTTGAAGAGAGTTGGATATATTAATTTGAAGTTCAGGGGAGAGGTATTAGCTACAGATATTGAGTTAGACTGTAGTTGAGACGAAGACAATGGAAGTGATCTCTCAAATATGAGTCTCTAAGTATGGAGATCACATCCATCAGCATGTTGGGCAAGAAAAACCATAGGCTGAGGATAGAAACCTGGCATACCAAGGTTTGGGTGGGTCAGGTGAAAATCTTGAAGGAGGCCAAGAATAAATAACCAGCCAAATCACCTGGCTATGTTGGGAGTCAGTGAGGGATATTTAGGCTGTACAGCTCAACCCCATTTCAACCCCTCTTTTATGGTGTCTTCCTATTCTGCAGAGGTGAAAAGTCGTCAAATGATACTTGCTTGATTGGAAGGCAGATGGGAGGCAGAGGCCATCCTCATTCAGCTGTTTCTGCTGGCAAGTAAAGTCATGTATTCGCAAATGAAGAGACAATTGCAGGACCAGATTCAGATGGCTGGATGATGGCTTTTTTGCTTCCTTGTTCTCACCTTCCATTTTATCGCTTTATACCCATGCCTATACTTATTAGGGCCTTACAGACTATTAGGATCCACTATCTTCATGCTGCAGCTCTGGATTCATACCTTTAAAGTTAAATAAAATTTTATTTGCTTATGTCAGCATTTCTTAACATGTTAAAATCATCTAAGCTGCTTCAAAAACCGATGCAAAAGTCCCACGCTCAGATATTCTGATTCAGCATAGCCAAGGTGTGGTCTAGGCATCATTTTGTTTTTAAAAACATTACAGGTAACTCTAATACATGCCTAGACTTAAACTACTGACTTCTGCTACCATGGGTGTTATGACAGTTAACATTGAGTGTCAACTTGATTGGATTGAAGGATGCAAAGTATTGATTCTGGGTGTGTCTGTGAGAGTGCTGCCAAAGGAGATTAAC
Organism: Plecturocebus donacophilus; assembly: GCA_004027715.1. Taxonomy (NCBI): domain Eukaryota; kingdom Metazoa; phylum Chordata; class Mammalia; order Primates; family Pitheciidae; genus Plecturocebus; species Plecturocebus donacophilus. The sequence goes on along the minus strand of PVKP010011687.1, from coordinate 50,221 downwards.
TTTGAGTCAGTGGGCTAGGAAAGGCAGACCCACCCTCAATCTGGGTGAGCACAATCTAATCAGCTGACAGCATGGCTAGCATATAAACAGGCAGAAAAATATGAAAAAAGAGACTGGCCTACTCTACCAGCCTACATCTTTCTTCCACGCTGGATGCTTCCCGCCCTTGAACATCAGACTCCAAGTTCTTCAGTTTTAAGACTCAGACTGACTCTCCTTGCTTCTCGGCTTGCAGACAGCCTACTGCGGCACCTTGAGATCATGTGAATTAACACTTAATAAACTCCCCTTTGTATATACCTATATATCCTATTAGTTCTGACCCTCTAGAGAACCCTGACTAATACAGGTGTAGTCTTGATTATTTTGGGACAAACCACAAAACCTTGCTTGTCCATTATGTCTTCATAGTATAGATCAAGAAGTTGAGTGATTATCTGATTTTCAGAGAAGAAACTGAGAGTGTTATTTACCTTGATTTATACTCTAGTTTGAGTAAAACAGGTTGACCTAGGTGTCTTGAATTCAAAAGCTACATTATGCATGTTTACATACCCATAAGCACCTTTCTTGCATCAAGTCGATGAGCTATAAGTAACTGCAGAATAAATATCAGTGACTCAAGTATTTTGTAGAAGATTGGCTTCTAAATCTACTAAGTTTCCAGAAAGCATTTTTGTATGTGCCCATTTGTTAGATATTCATTGACAAGCTAGATTTGGGTTTGATCTGGAGCTAGGATGTTAATATAGCATGTGAATGAGATAAACGAGGAGTAGAACCTCTTTTTCATGCCAACAGCATCTAATCAGGCTAAAGTCCTTCAAGTCAGTTTTCTGATTAAACATCCCAATTATCAGTTAATTGCTAGAGAATAGATGCAACAGACTCATTTATCTTGCAAATTCCAAGCTGGAAACCTCAAGTGAACAAGAATTTCTAGCTCCGCAGTTAGTTAAATGCCAGGCTAAACCTGGCCCGTGTCACTGTAAAATATGTCCTGAAGCTTCGCAACCCTAGCATATAGTACCAAAGAGATTTAACCTTAATAGGGTGTTTTGAAGAGTGCTATCACAGCAGAGAGCTAAATCCAATAGCCAAAACCACATGGATCCACATTTTTCAAGATAAATACTTCACATGACTCCTTAATTAAAGTCATTAATGATAATTAACCTCGTGTGAAAAATGACTCATCTGATTGGTAAAAATACACTTGGTTTCATTTGGGTGTCTTGTCTTCTAAGGTTACAGAGGAATTGTCTTTCCTTGTACACAGGTTTACTCACCTGAAAAGCAAGAAGACAGCTCTGGATGACCCTTCTGTCAAGTTTTGAATGACCTGGAGTACAAATCTGATACTGTATAAAAAAAATCTGATCTCTCTTAAATAAGCCTGCTACTTTCCCTGGGGAGACAGAATGCATACCAGTTCAACTGCCTTAAATACTACATTGGTTGATCAGTGATAAATAATGCAAGATTTCTCACTTTGTTGGCTTCCCCAGAAAAATCAATCTAGGGACTCAAATTTATTATTCACCTAAATGCATGGATCAATTAATATGCATTTTTTGCTCCTGGGTTTTAATCAGATTTGAAACAAATGTACTGTATTATGACACCATGAAGGAGCAAGATATGTACAAGTTCCAATACTGAGGCAGAATCCTAATTTCTCATTTTCAGTACAGATATGATGGTGAGGAAGAAAATCCTATGAGTTTCACTGTCCACATAATTGCCAGATTGATTCCCCTTTCTTGCCCGGGGAGAATCAAAATAAATGCAGTAGGCAAGATGTCAATGGGCTATTCTTTTGGCCCTAGGGGAGAAATCACAAGGGTTTGGAACATGTTTTATTAAAGTGGTATAAGCCTTGTTAAGGGGCTGTTCATGGATATTCAATTTAAAACAGATCTAGGTGACTCTTTTCTCCCATTATGGCTACTTCTCATATAGTTCTTCCAATTTCCACAGAAGAACCCTGGTCCTGTGAACAAGTCCACAGCTAACGTGTTCAGCCCTGAAATTAGGATCCACTACAGATGGTGATGACCTCGACTTACTATAGTTCAACTTAAAATTTTTTGATTTTACCATTGTGCCAAAAAGATACGTCTTCAGTAGAAGCTATACTTTGAGTACCCGTACAACCTTTCTGTTTTTCACTTTCAGTACAGTGTTCAATGAATTACATGAGGTACTTAACACTCTATTATTAAATACATTTTGTGTGAGAGGATTTTGCCTAACCATAGGCTAATGTAAGTGTCCTGAGAATGTTTAAGGTAGACTAGGCTGAGCTATGGTGTTCAGTGGGTTAGGTGTATTAAATGCATTTTCAACTTACAATATTTTCAACTTATGGGTTTATAGGGTTTAACCCCATTGTTAAGTGGAGCATCTGTAGTTAAATCTACAGCACTTGCTTGTGATACGGCAAACCAGAAGGGTAAAGTCAAGTCGTATGAATTTTTTCTCTTTCATGTGGTGTAGTGGATGCTATGGTATAGCACCCAAATCCTGCTTTTAGAATCTAGACCCTCATTCCCTCAGCTTCCTGCAGTGTTGGCTGCTGAAAGTTCCCAGGAAAGTTACCCTTTAAGAACTGCCAAGAGCTGAAGGGAGCTACCTCGCCTAATTTGTGATGCCCTCACCCTCCCCAGGCTGGTCAATGTATAGGGTGGAGAGGGAACATGGGTATGGGTGTGGATGTGAGTAGTGGTGGTTACACAAAGGCTCAGACCCTTTCTTCGATTTGCGTAATTCTGAAGGGCGACCCAAGCTCCAGAGTTTCCTATGGGATAAAAAGAGACTTCTGTTGCAACTGGATTATTGGTCATCTCCCTCTGCCCAGTGCTGCTTCCTTCATGTACTGAAAGATACTGTTCCTCAGAGTACTACTCCCAATAAACCGCCTGCAAAGAAATCTGCATCTCAAAGTAAGCCACATCTCTACCATCCTTTGCAAAGCAAAATATGGGCCCAACTCAGTTCCTAGAAATATCCTAGGTCATTTGTATTTGGTTTATTCAGATAAATGATTACAATGTTGAAAAACTTCATTGATTTGAGCCAAGTTAGCATTTGTGACCCTTTAGACATCATGTAACTGGGTATATTTAGAATAATATAGTGACTTTTTTTGATAAACAGACAACCGCACCCATATTTATTTGGTTTGTAAAACATTGTGCATATATCTAGTATGCAATGTTTAAAGTAGATTAAGTCTCTAAAGTGCTGAAAGGAACATATTGTTTTCAACACTTAGGTACTTTAGAAGCACCCTTTATAAAAACTGATACACTAACTAGAGATTATTTTCTTCTGTTTAAAGCAGATCATCAAAGGGCCTTGTTTAGGAAACATGTCATTATTTTAGTTCTGTCAGTGACTTATTCTAAAAATTCATTTTTTATTAGTATACATCTCTTTTTCTTCCATTTGCTCCAAGTTATTGTCATTTTACTATTATGATTAGGAATGTCTAAATTAACAATAAAGTGCTGTTAGTCAAATCAGCATATACTAATAGTTACAGTATTCTGAATATCTACTTTGCCTCAAGTACTTTCTGTGTATAAACTCATATAATTCTTACATAAGTACTATTGTAATCACTTTTTTCCAAATGAGGAAACCTGCGCAAAGTTGCAAATCTAGGAAGGAGCACAGCCAGATTTTTGATTCAAGTAATTTAGCTCCAGAATCTGTGCTCTCAGCCACTTCACTCTTACCTCTTCAATATCTAGGGCTGAGAAAAAAAAGAAAAGGGGTTAAAATATTTTATGGGGGGGGGTGTAGAAAAGAAGTAATTATGTTTGAACCAAGTTCTATAAATATTATAAGTTATAATGAATCTCTTTCTCCTTTAAAAAAAAAAAAAAAGGCCCTACAAGAAAAACTTCACTTGCTGGCAGTTTCAGCAAAGAGGAAAGGGGCACAATGGGCTGAAATAATAAAACGAAAAACCTAGCTAACTGATTGCATCTGTCAATAAAAATAAGTCATTGTCTGCCTGGCACTGTAGGGAATGTCAAGACTTTTGATGTATGGTCAACATCTGCAGAAACTTAGAACCAGTGGGGCAGAGGAGACACTGAGGTTGAAAGGCTACTGAGCAATAACTATCAAGTTCTAGATGGTGAATACCAAATGAGAGTATAGTTGGATGAGTAGTAAAAAGAAAACTGTCTTGTGTAAAAGCATATCCAAAAAAAAGAAAGAAAGAAAATCGGCCAGTGTCAGTAGTCCTGTTCCCAACCCTATCCTCTGGATATATTTCCTAAGACTCGTTGAAAGACAGTCACTAAGGATACATCAGAAGAGTATGGTTTACTGGGAAGTATTTGCAGTGTGAGGAGCGGAAATGATATGAGAACCAGGGTGCAGAAGAGTCTTTGAGACTAGATTAGGATTGAGCTTTTTGGATTCCAAGGTTTTCAAGACTTAACCCTTATAGCACTCTATGGAGCTTGTCATCCCAAGAGGAAAATGGCAGAGTGGTAAAAAAATTTTTTTTTTTTGAGACAGAGTCTTGCTCTGTCACCAGGTGCCAGGCTGGAGTGCAGTGGCATGATCTTGGCTCACTGCAACCTCCGTCTCCTGGGTTCAAGCAATTCTTCTGCCTCAGCCTCCCGAGTAAGTGGGACTACAGGTGTGCGCCACCATGCCCAGCTAATTTTTAGTAGAGACGGGGTTTTACCATATTGGCCAGGATGGTCTCCATCTCTTGACCTCATGATCTGCCTGCCTTGTCTTCCCAAAGTGCTAGGATTACAGGCGTGAGCCATGGCACCCAGCCAAGTGGTGTTCTTAGGGAAGTCTGTGTCCGGGGTGCTAGTCTCCAGCCTTGTGAGATTGCTATCAAAGGACCACATGGTCTTGGACAAAGAGCACTTCAGTAGTACCCAGCGAAGACAAAAGGCCAAGACTTTGCTGAATTGACCCCCAGGGCCTCTATTTAACGGTTGTGGTGGGAAGCCCCCAAAAGAGCTGAGATTCATATTTTCCAACCTGTCGAGCAGGGCTTCTGAGTCTTTAAGTTTGATATAGAAAAATAAAGTGGGCCGGGTGTAGTGGCTCGTTCCTGTAATCCCAGCACTTTGGGAGGCCAAGGCAGTGGATCACTTGAGGCCAGGAGTTCGTGACCAGCCTGGCCAACATGGTGAAACTCTGTCTCAACTAAAAATACAAAAATTAGCTGAGTGTGGTGGCGCATGCTTGTAATCCCAGCTACTCAGGAAGCTGAGGCAGGAGAATCGCTTGAACCTGGGAGGCAGAGGCTGCAGTGAGCAGACATTGCACCACTGCACTTCAGCCTGGGCAGCAGAGAGAGACCAAAAAAAAGAAAAGAAAGAAGGAAGGAAGAAAAGAAAGAGAGAGAGAGAGAGAGAGAGGGAGGAAGAAAGAAAGAAAGAAAGAAGAGAAAAAAGAGAGAAAGAGAAAGAAAGACATGGTATCTCTTAATACTGGAGGTCATTACTTAGGGATGGGTTTTCTTGTTTTTGTTTTTCTTGCCAGCCTAGTATCATAGTAGATCAAAATTCATATTGGCTAGGAAATATAAATACTAAATTTTATGGATGACATAAATCGCCACTGCCTAGGTATGTCAAGAAATGTCATGGGGCAAGAATGATATTTAATAGAATCATTGAAGGTTCAATGAGATTGAGAAAGACAGAAGGAAGTGAGAAGGCAACACTTTAATGGCATTGTGAAGGTAAACATTGAGTATTAACTTGATTGAGCTGAAGGATGTAGGATGTTGTTTCTGGGTGTATCTGCCTGTTGCTGGAGGAGATTAACATTTGAGTCGTGGATCAGGAAAGGAGGTCCCAGTCTGTGGATGCGTGGACATCATCCAGTCGGCTTCCAGCATAACTAGAAAAACCAGGCAGAAGAAGGTGGAAGAAGCTGACTTGCTGAGTTTTCCAGCCTTCATCTTTCTCCTGTGCCAGATGCTTCCTGCCCTCAAACGTCAGATTCCAAGTTCTTCAGCTTTTGGAGTCTTGGTCTTATACCAGTTGTTTGTCAGGGGATCATAGGCCTTCAGCCACAGACTGAAGGCTGCCCTGTTGACTTTCCTACTTCTGTGGTTTTGGGACTCGAACTGGCTTCCTTGCTCCTCAGCCTGCAGACAGCCTATCGTGGAACTTCACCTTGTGATCTTGTGAGTCAATTCTCCTCAATAAATGCTCCTTTATATATACATATATCTGATTAGTTCTATCCCTCTAGAGAACCTTGACCAATACAGGCATGTGCAAAGACATAGAGAGGAAACCTACCGTTCTCAGGAGACGGGATACTTTAAGTACCAAGTACCTTCTCCAAAGCACTAAAGACACATGTTAACAACGGTATCTTTGAGAATGGCCCTGAAGCACTAAGCAAGAACTGTTCATCTCTGTTTCTAGAGAGTGTCCAATACCTCTCAACATGTTACCAGATTCATTTCAGCCAGAGCTGCAGGTTTCATTTATCACTGTGCATCAACCCTCTGTTCCCGAGATGTTCTCTTCAGGTCTCATTAATGGGAGAAGGGCTGCTCCTCCTGCAGAATCCACATCTTACTTTTCCACATTCTTTATAAGAAATCAGGGTGACTGCAGCCTCCTCCAGTAGTCCTCTGCCTCTCTCATAGTCCATCGTGGTTAAAACTAGAAAGTGCCCCACACACAGTCAGAAATGAATCATGCATCCTTAATAATGACTTTGGACAGCAGTCCTCATGCCTGTGTTCTTTTTGCAACTCGGAGTTAAACAACTTGTCCTTCTCACCCGTTAGTGAAAAATGCTGCCTGTTCTTTTCTAAGTCCTCTATTGTTTTCATACGGGAGATGTCAACCTAGTTCAACTGGGTGCATTGGCTGTAAGACCCAAATTTTTCCATGCAAAGTATTTTTTATCCAATAAGGGATTTTAAAAATCCCATGAGCCTATAATATATATAAACATTATTTTAAAATATCATTAAATCTATTGAGCTATAGGAATTGATGACTATTTAGAAAAGCCTTGGTATTTAATTTTATCTTTAAATCAGAAGAAAATATACACAGACATATAATTTCCTCCTCTTCTCTGTGTCTCAAAACTTGACGAACATTCCTTTACTATCAACTTCTTCCTCCCTCTCACTCTTCCCTCCCTCTTTCTGATAGCAGGGCTGGGCTCTGGTCCACAGTTTCAGGAGAACATGGAAAGCCGGCTCTCTAACTTCCTAGAGCAGATACTCTGAGCACTTGAATAACAATAAATTTACTTCTTTGCCTTACATTTTTTTCCACTTTCTTCCTCCTGCTCTTTGTTTTTCATGACAATTGGCTTACTTTTTTGCACAGTTCATTTTCTATATCAAAGAGCTACCAGTTTTTGACTTTGCTGAGGAGAAAAACTCTTTTACCTTGATAAATAACACATAGGAAGTACTTAGGAAGATGTAGTCAAGATGAATAAATGATTTCTAACAATGAACAGGTAAGATATAAAATGACTGTGATATTGTGAAGTCTATAGTTGGTCTTAGACCTCTGTTTCCTGACATACAACTCCTAGAATCCTTAGAATCTCCAGAGTGATGTGTTTTCTATGCTAATGAGTTGACTCATGACTGAAACCCCTAGGTATAGCTTCAGGATGGGGACTGGTCACCAGAAAGACCATGGGAGAATTAGAAGGTTGGGACCTTCAGCTCTACCTCCCAACCTCTAGGAAGAGGAGAGGCACTGAAGATTGAGGACAGGGTTAGAAGAGCCTCCAAACAGCTGAACACATGGAGGCTTACAGGCAGGTGAAAGGGTCGTGCACCGCAACTCCACAGGGACGGGAGCTCCCATGCTCGAGATGCTTCCAAACGTCACCCAATATAGCTCTTGACCTATTTATTTTTGTCTTTTCAAGTAACTGATAAACATACGTGAATGTTTGCCTGAGTTCTGAGAGCCGCTCTAGCAAATTATTCAAACCTTAGGAGGAGGTGGTGGGAACCCTGATTTATATCTGATTGGTGAGAAACACAGGCAACACTGCCATTTCCTAGGGCTTGTGGCAGGCATCAGAGGTGGAGAGGACAGTTTTGAGGACTGAGCCCTCAACCTGTGGGTTCTAACACTAACTCCAGGTGGATAGTGTTGGATCTGAATTAGAGGACACCCAGCTGGTGTCCACTGCAGAACTGAGTGTTTGCATGTTGGTGGGGGAAACCCTCATGCATGTTTGGTCACAGAAGTGCTCTGTGTTGATTGTTGTTGTGGCGTGAAAGCAGAGAAAAAACAGTTTGTTCTTCCATGTACAGTATCCTCAGATGTCCAGCCTTGCTCCTGACAGCTGCTAAGTGTAAAGGTGCATTCTTCAGAAAAGGGGTAGAATCTCCTTGGGAAAGATGGGGTTTTTCTTTAAAAATAAATAAATAAATAAATAAGTCCCTTGGAAATAATCTGGAAGTTTCCAAGAACGATTTTCTATAGGCTTCTTGAAACATCATCAACTATGTCAATTTGACAAGTTTCCTTATTTGGGGGGAGACGTCAGATAGCCATAAATGACAAGAGCAGAAAGTTTCAACCTGACTCCAACGATAAGTGAATGTTGCAGTTACATTTTTCAAATGTTCCTGTAAAAATCCTAATTGTGGGGATGGTACTCCCAGACATAAACAAGAAGGATAAGGACCATAGCTCAACTCAAATCCCCAGAAGAGTTAGGGACCCACACAACCTAGTATTTAAGTCAAATAAACTTGAAGGGGTTTATTCAGGGCACCAGAGTCCCAGCTAACAGAGTAGTCTCACAAGGGATTGAGAGAACAGACATCAAACTACAAACTTTGTCACTGTGGATGCTAGCTAGGGAGCCAGCTAATCTGTCCTAAGGACCTCATTTTAACTTGGTTACTTCTCTACAGACCCCCTCTCTGAATAAGGTCATGTTGGGTATAGTTTCTTGAATCAAATGTTCCAGGAAAAGCCAGCTTAATAAACGTAGCAGTTTATCAACTTATCCAGCACATGCCAGACAACAAAATGTCTCACTGATGTATGTGTGCACTTTGGGCAGCCTGCCACATGCTAGAGTGCCTAACCATGCTCCTCCAATTGCTGTTAATTCTGAACAAGACTTTTGGGAAAAGGAATCTCAGCTTCAAGAAAGATTTTGGGTCCCACACCTCAAAGAGAGTCTCTGTCAGAAACACGAATAACAGGTTCATTTGTACATGTTCCCTGTCAGAATTGTTCAGCGATCCAGAGCTCCTGTCTCTAAATATTTACGAAGTACTATTTATCAGAATGAAAAAGAATGTTTCTGTACCACAATGTCAGGCATATGGTAGCAGCATGAAATAGAAGATAAATCGTGCACGGTGATTCCAACTGGATTTAATGCCAGCAATAATTATTTTTAATCAGATGCAAGGTTCCCTTGATGATACCAGACCACGTAACACTGGAAAATAATTTTGTCAGTTCTCATTGTCTGATGCTGTTTCTATAAATAATCTTGTAGGACCTTTTGAAATATAGCTTTTTCTCTTTTCTTTAACCCTTTCCATTCTCTCTATGGAAATGGCCTATTCTCTAAATTCTGGCTTTTTTTTTTTTTTTGAGACGGAGTTTTGCTCTGTCACCAGACTGGAGTGCAGTGGCACAATCTTGGCTCACTGCCTCCTGGGTTCAAGCGATTCTTCTGCCTCAGCCTCCCGAGTAGCTGGGACCACAGGCACATGCCACCACGCCCGGCTAATTTTTTTGCCTTTTTAGTAGAGATGGGGTTTTACCGTGTTGGCCAGGACGGTCTTGATCTCTTGACCTTGTGATCTGCCCACCTCGGCCTCCCAAAGTGCTGGGATTACAGGCGTGAGCCACCACGCCCAGCCTAAATCCTGGCTTTTGATTACTGGATGCCTTTATAAAATTATATAAAGCATTTGAGGCATGGCAAATGCTCTCACAAGTACACATAATTTCAAGAAATTTATTGATTCTCTGTGCACATCTTACCTCTCCCAGTTTCCCAAAAATAGGGGCAACAAAATATAACTGATAACCTGAGAGCAGTCCCAATCAGGTGATATTTCACTGGTATTTGAAATGTACTAGCACATGAGGCCAGAAGCAAGTTACATGTGTCACTGGGGTAATAACAGCAAGTGACCTTGTGACCAGTGGGCACCTCTTGGCAAAGGCTGTGTGTGTCTGCGTGTGTGTGTGTGTGTGTGTGTGTGTGTGTGTGTGTGCGCGCGCGCACGCCACCACACCCACATGCATCTCATGAAAGCAAAGAAGCATTTCCTAGCCAGCTGTGATCTGGTATTTTAAAAAAATAACTGGTAATTTAAAAAAATAACTGGCTATTTGAATTCACTTGTAGGTTTAAAGTGTGTATGTAGGGATACAGCTAAAAATCCCATTTCCAACCAATACAAAGAGGAAGTTCTTGTATAGAAGAATTTGATATCAATAGGTGAATAAAGGCAAAGCCACATCTGTGATTCAAACCTAGCATTTGGGTCAGGCTGATGAGTTCTTGGCTGTAGAGAGAATTTTACACTCTGGGCTTTATGCAATGCTGGAAGGTGACACCTGAAACACAAATCAGCTCACAAGCCCAGCTGCTCTCCAGCTCCAAGTTTGTTGACTGCCAGAGAGGCTCTGTCCTGTGAGCTAAGGGAACGGCTGTTCATCCCTCCTGAACTAAGTTATTCCAGCTGCTTCCTTTGGTCCAGACTAAGGTGGATCCCATGTAGCTGCTGCCACCCCCAGACTCAGAATCTCATCAGACCTCCAACAGGGAAGCACTAGCTGCTGGGGAGTCACAAAAATGTTCAAGGTTCACAATCAACCACGGTTCTATGGGGGTCGATGTGAAGATTTCAGATTTCCAGATACGCCCCTACCTATAACCGATCTGGTTACCTTGTTACCAGACAAATAATCCATTTTACAATCTGCCTTTGTTGCTGGATCAAAAAAAGGCAAGAAAAGCCTTATCACTTTCTCATTTAGAACTTTACTGATGATCCAGGGGTATAAAGACCTCTGAGTCACCAAGCAAAGTTAGGGACATTAGTGCAGGCACTGAGAAAGGAAATGATCCTGATGACTGTAACAATTCCTTTCTCACATCAGGTGGTTTTGAATTCTTAGCTTTTAAAAGAAACTTAGGAAGACCTAATCTAGTTGTCACCTCATATATTGTTAAAAATAATAACAGATCATCATGTGATTTCTTTTTTTTTTCTGCAAATAACTCAGAAGCATGAATATAATTGGGAACTCAACTACAGCAAATCTCCTTCTATTCCATCCACTTATTTTGCACTTTGCTTAAATACTTGAAGAAAGTTACTATGTGCCAGGGATAGGTTTAAGCCCTTTATAAGTATTAACCCATTTAATACTCAGAAGACCCCCATAAGGTAAGTTTTATTGTCATCCCTTCTTTATAGATGAAAAAAAAAGCTCAGAAAGGTTAACCGCTTGTCCAAGGTCAGAGAGATAGGAAATGACATAACTGGGATTTGAACTCAGGCAGACTGACCCCATAGTTTTTGCAGACACAGGCTGTACTTGGCTAAATACGGTTTCTCAGTTTATATCAATGAAGACAAAATGGGAATAACATTGTTGAACTTTACCTTATTTTATCAGTATGTATCTCCATCTACTCACACATGAGAAAGGTGAAAATTTTACATGCCCTATTCATATTAACAGATATATTTTCAATAAAATCTTACTTTTGTATTTAATCATTATCAAACCTTCTAACATATTCTTGCTATTTTTCATTAACTTAATATTTCTAATATTTATAATGATAACCAATCCAGAAGAAATTTTATTATTTAAAGACTTAGTCACAAGGAATTGAAACATTAAATTCCACATGCGCGGGCACGTGTGCACACACACACACACACACACAGACACACACGTGTTTTGTTGGCAAAGTATAATGGAGTAAAAAAACTAAAATTTGTAAGTAAAATTACTACATTAAGATAAATGTCTTTGAGGGAAACTTGAAGCACAAAAAGGAATAATGTAAAATTTCCCATTTTAAGAGCTGAGCTTATATATTTTCCTCATTTTTTGGCATTTATCTTTATATATCTTTTGAGATAATATAATTTTTTCATAGATATAACACATCAATTTTTTAAGTGGATAATGTGTATGAAATTACTATGGTATTTAGATTCCTTTGGATATGTTTTAAAAGGCAATGTAAAGGTTTTATTTTTAAATGTCAATAGTTATAATATGCTGGAAATTACACCCTTCTTAACTATTCAGATAATGATAATTTTTTGGAAGGTGTCAATTCAAAATGTGCAAGTGATACATCATTTTTCAAAAGTATTTTGAAAAATAAGTGTTATGTAAACAAAAATGTTCAAAGGCCACTCTTCCCCTCTACTCCTTGTGTATTTTATTTCTCTTACTTCCAAAACATCCTAATTTATTCATTTAATTAATATGTATTAAGCACAAACTACATGTTAGACATGATGTCAACATGACAATGAATAAAACAGCTACATTCCTGATTTTACGAAATAGTGTGATGCTAAGTCCTGTTTTTTTTTCTTATTATTCCTTCTCTTTGGCTTCTGGGTCACTTTCTTTTTTAAATATTATTTTTGGTTGGGGCCTGGTGCCCCTGAGAAAAAAAATTATTAAAACCATGAAATATTTCAAACATAGAGAAGAATAAGGAACAAGAAAATAAACACTTGTGTTCTCAGCACCCAATTTGGGCAAATGTTAACATTTTGCTCAACTGCTTCATATTCAACAACAAAATAAAACAAGAAAATGTTACTTCCACAATTGAAATCACCTATCTACGTCTCCCTAATTCCATGTGCTTTCCTCTCTTCTCAGAGGTAAACTCTATCCTGTATTGTGTTTCTAATTCCCAAGAAATTTTTATACTTTTACTGTAATAAGCAACACAGAGTTGTATTGTGTGTTTTCAAACTATGCAATTATGTTTCATACATATTCTATAACTTGTTTTATGTCAACATTTTTTACACTGATGCTGTTTATATGTTACTCTAACTGAATCTATCAATTTTTTTTGCTGTATTTCATTGTATGAACAAATTCATTTAACCATTAACAATTTTTTAATCATTCTTCTTTGATGGACATTTAGGTTGCATCTAACATTTTGCATCACAAATAATGTGACAATGAACATTCTCATGCACATCTCTTGTGCAGGTTTTGAGAGTTTCTCTGGCATCTACATCTAGATATGGAATTCCTAGCTTTTAGAGTTTGTACAGTTTACCTTTATTAGATATTGCCAACTTGCTTTTTAAAGTTGTACAAACTTACACTCCAACCAGATAAGAGCATTATTCCTTCTGTTAGTGAATACCCTTGAATTTTCAAAATGTGTACCTGGGTTCTTTTTCTTTCCTGCCATAAGAACCTGAGAAGGTTTTAATTCCCCATGAACACTTCCACCCTCGTGTTATTGTTTCTTAGAGTTTTAGTTTTACCTTATTTTAAAAGCACAAAACTTTAATAATTTTGTAAATAAATAGCTAATTGTTGATGAAATTTACTATTATCAATTTTTCTATTCTGTTCCTCTAAATTCACTTTTATTTGTATTGAAATACATGCTCTAATTGTTATTTTAGAGGATGTATATCTTATGGTTCTATGAGTGATATTGCATTAGTCCATTTTCACATTAAAGAAAATTTATAAAGGAAAGAGGTTTAATTGACTCACAGTTCTACATGGTTGGGGAGGCCTCTGGGAATATAATCATTGCAGAAAACAAAGGGGAGGCAAGGACCTTCTTTACCTGGCGGCAAGAGAGAGAAGAGTGAGGAGTGAAGGGGAAAGAGCTCCTTATAAAACTGTCAGATCTTGTGAGAACTCACTATCAGGAGACCAGCATGGGGGAACCACCCCCGGGATCCAATCACCTCCCACCAGGTCTCTCCCTAGACACTTGGAAATTACGAGGATTACAATTCCAGATGAGATTTGGGTGGGGACACAAACAAACCATATCAGATACATTCTATTAGTTTGTTTAAAAATGGCTTAGTTTTATTCCTGAATGATAGTTTACATCAGTATAAATGTGTATGTTGACAGCGTTTTTCTACCCTCAACACTTTGAAATTATGTCTCCATAGTGCCTATTTTTTCTGAAGAGTCTAGAAGTTCCTTCTTCTAAAAAGAAGCCTCTGCCAGTCTTTTATTCCTCTGCTTTGGTAGCCTTCTCTTTGTCCTTTACATTCTTCTATTTACTATAACGTGTAGAAACAGATTTATTTTTATTTATTCTGTTGGGTGTATGTCATCTGAGAAGTCATAAATTATTCTTAGCTATTGTCTTTGGCTTTTTGATTCCATTTTTTTTTTTCTTTTTTGAGATGGAATCTTGCTCTGTCACCAGGCTGGAGTGCAGTGCCATGAGCTTGGCTAACTGCAACCTCCACTTCCCCAGTTCAAGCAATTATCTCCCTCAGCCTCCCGGGTAGCTGGGATTACAGGCACCCACCACCATGCCTGGCTAATTTTTGCATTTTTTTAGCAGAGACAGGGTTTCACCATCTTGGCCAGGCTGGTCTTGAACTCCTGACCTCGTGATTCACCTATCTCAGCCTCCCAAAGTGCTGGGATTACAGGCATGATGAGCCACCGCACCCAGCGTAAAACATATTTTCATATGATCAGACACATCAGATAATCTGTCAGTTTTATTTATGTCTTATAGATATCTCTCGTGGAGTCCTTCAACCTCCTCTTCCAATCAGGAACTGGTTGCTTCCTAGGTTGGTTGCACGTTGTAATCCAGGAATCTCCCTTAATTGTCTCGATTCCTTTTTCCTCTTTTCTAATTGAATTCACTGTTCCCTAGATCTTATGCTTTTGTCCTTTTTTGGATTATGTTTTGATGTTGATGGAGTATATTCTCAAATAGCTTTCTGAGGAAGGGTGCACAGAAGGTAAATTTTCTGAGACCTTGCATGCCTGAAAAACAAGATATTTATTTCATTCTCAGTCAATTGATAGTTTGGATGAGTATAAAATTCTAGACTACCAGTACTTTAGGAGGCAGAGGCAGGTAGATCACTTGAGCCCAGGAGTTTGAGACCAATCTGGCAATACAGCAAAACCCCATCTCTTAAAAAAAAAAAATTAGTTGGGCATAGTGGTGCCCATGTCCCAGCTACTCACGAGGCTAAGATGGGAGGATCACTTGAGCCCAGGAGGGGAGGTAGACGCTGAAGTGAGCTGAGATCGCACCACTGCATTCCATCCTGGGTGACAGAGACCTATCTCAAAAACAAAAGAAAGAAGAAAGACAAAAAGAAAAAATTCTAGACTAGAAAATTTTCTCAGAATTTGCTGTTGAGCAGTTTAAATTTCTTATTCTTGACATTTTGTGCTTCAACTTTTAGAAATAATATTTAAATTATATTATATTCTCTCCCTTTTTTGCAGTTGGGGGACGAGTTTCACTCTTGTCACGCAGGCTGGAATGCAGTGGCACCATCTTGGCTCCTCTGCCTCCCAGGTTCAAGAGATTCTCCTGCCTCAGCCTCCTGAGTAGCTGGAATTATAGGCACTCACCACCATGCCCAGCTAATTTTTGCATTTTTAGTAGAGACAGTGTTTCACCATGTTGACCAGGCTGGTCTTGAACTCCTGACTTCAGGATTCTCTTCTTAATCTCCAGGGCCTGGAAATTTCAAAATAACATACATTGTTGTGGGTCTTTTTCTTTTAGGAGAGAATTTGGTGAGCCCTGGCAACCTAGAAACACATTTTCTTCAGTACTTGGAATTGTACTTGAGCCACTTCATCTGTGCCTGTTTTCCCTGATTTCAGAGTCCCTCAGTATAACTTCTCCAACAAACAAAAGTCCAGTCTTTTCCCAGAGAGGGAGGAGGGGTGGTGAGTTGGCTGGACCTGGTAAAAAAGGAGATCTGGGTACTTCATTGCTTCTTCAATAAAGACTTTGAACCAATTTTCCTGTTAGATATATCTAAGTCTCCAATTTCTGAACCATTCTTGGTTTTCGAGGTATAAATCATATTGGTTACTGTTGACTTCTCTCTTTGTGGATTTGGTTTAAGCTCTTATTTGCCCAATCTGCTAGAATTTATTCATTTATTTTCCAGCTTAAGTTTTAGACCTGTTTTCATTTCTCCTAGCTATAACTTAATAGATTTATTTCTGTTACCTTTTTACGGTCATGTTAGTAAAATCTTGGTAAGAAGCAGTAATAAATACTTTCTTAACTAGAAGTTGAAGTTATTGTCTCTTCACATAATTACTCTTTATTATTCTTTCCCATCTTTTTTTCTAGCATTTCCATTAGATATATGTTGGAGATTTTTCATTTATCCTGTATCTTGTAACGGTTCAGCCATAATTTTAAACTCTTTGTCTCTGTGCTATGTCCTATACAAATTCATCTATTGTCTCTTCATTCATTCCAACCTAAAGTAAATGGCATCTACTAAACTTTTATTTCAATGACTATTTTTTATTTTGAAATTTTCTGATTTTCTCATTCTTTGAGTTTTATGATTTAATATAAAACTTTTATTAAAAAGTTCATTTCCTCTAAAATAAATTCATGTTAAAGATTCAAAGTTGTCTTTGTTAGCATTAAATTTTTTTGTATCTTTTGCATTTCCAGTTTGCAGGTCTATTTTCAGAGTTTTTCACTCTCTTTCTCTTGCTATGTACAATTTTCCTTGTACAGTGGTTTTATGGATGTCATTATTTAGCTTCCAGATCTGGTAACAAAACAGAAGTTGTTTTCCTGCTTTGATGTGACAGTGGTGACATGCAGATTTATCTAGCCAGCCAGTGGCTTCGTTTGGCTCCACGTTGGGAGACTATATCTGGTTCTTCCTATTTTTCTAGACCTGTAGCTTATCAAGAGCCTTGCCCCAGACAACAGTTTAAAGTAGCTTTTTTCAGACTCCTTTTAGGATCAGGGTGGATCCACTAATTCAGGCAGCGAATTACAGAAATCTCATGCAGAGCATGTTGAGTCTTCATTACCCCACAAAAGCCACTCCTATACCACTGAGTTCAAGAGGTCATATATGCCAGTAGTTTCAGCCCCTTTCATCACTTAGTGATTCTTTTCCAAATCTCATGTTTGTCTTATTTTTGATCTTGACTATGCCATTTTGCTCTTCTCTCTCTGTTTACATTACTAGACTGAACCATATGAAATTGCTAGTTTGTTGGTAAAATGATAAAATACCAGCAATCGTATATAGTTCACATTAATAAACCCATTTTTGCCATGCGTTTTGCATGAGTACATCAAAATATGAACATATTGTGACATTTTGACTGGAAGTCTCTAGAAACTCTTTAATCTTTCTTTATTTCACCAATCAACTCATCTACTCACCAATCAGTCAACCAGTCAAACAGCCACAGACTAGAATCCATACACAGTTCCATGCAGAGACTCCCCAACCTGCCCCATAAAGGGCCTTTTACATTTTGGAAGGCTGCACAGAGGTTGAGGAGGAGGTAGTGGGAGTTGATAAACAATGAATAGTTGAGAAAGAACTTTCAGTCTACCTCCTCCAAACTGCATTGTTCTTCTTTCTGTCATCATCTAAAGGTTTAAACCAAATGAATTTTTATTGAATCTAAGAGCTATGATTGTTTTGCTTTCATTTTTCAGAGAGAAGAGCTAGAAAATATGCATAGTAAGAGAGAAACTAACATATTCATATTTCATTTTTATTATTAAAATCTTGACTTATAGCCATTATCAGCAAACATATGAATAGCCTAGCTGATACAATGAATAAAAAGCCATGGGTAATGGAAATGTCTACTGTGTGCATTTTTGAAACTTGATTTTTATGAAAGACAAGGTGGAGAAAGCTGGAATACAAAGTTTTTCAAAGAAGTAAGAGACCAAGTATTCACCATCATGAACAGTTTGATAGCTTCCTTTCAAACATACCAAGTTTAGGAAGCACTGATATCTGCTCACCTCACAAGATTCAGGCTCCCTGAATTCTTGCTTCCACCCTGTTACATACCCCTCCCAACACACACGTACTACTAGTTACCTCTAAACATCGATTTTGCCCTTTTTCTATATAATATGATCCCTGCTCTTTACCTGGGTACATTGCCACCCAATTGAAAGACTACCTTCACCAAGCCATGAAGTACTTGGCAGTGACCATGTGACTAAGTTTGGCCATAGAGTTCCATGTGACTTCTGGGAAGTTTCTAAAAAGGGAGGGTAATGCTTTTGGTCCCTATGTGTCTAGCTGTCTAGAGCAAAAATATGATGCTAGAGTTCAAGAAACCACCTTAGAGCCCCAGGGAGGGCAGTGGGGAGAGCTGAGAGGGACCTGGGTCTTTGATGACTTAGCAGAGCTGCCAGAGCAGCTCTGCTCCGGCTTTCAGACT
The DNA here is from genome assembly GCA_004027715.1 of Plecturocebus donacophilus. NCBI lineage: Eukaryota > Metazoa > Chordata > Mammalia > Primates > Pitheciidae > Plecturocebus > Plecturocebus donacophilus. The sequence goes on along the minus strand of PVKP010011687.1, from coordinate 31,760 downwards.
TCTTTCATTTGAGAGAGACATAAGTTCCTGTCCTGTTCAAGACACTATTACTTTCATTTTTTTTCTATTCTATGCTGCCAGTTGATAGTGCCTGCAAATTACCCTGGTCCTAAAATAAATTATGTATCATGTTGCATTCATGTGATGATAAAGCTCAGCACTTAACGTTTTCATGACAAAGTGGAAGGGCAGAGAGGTTTGTCATGTGATTCATTGTACTTTAGTTCTAAATCCTTGAAAAACAATTGGATTTCCCTCAAGTTTGCTTGATCATGCAGGAATTTCCAATGACTTCAGGCAGCAATATTTGAAAACTGTGGTTTTCATGTCATAACTATCTGGGCCTCTAGAGTAAAATAAATCTTTTGTTTTCAAATGTCAATCTCCCTCTGAAAGAGAAGAAATACTTTTAAAAGCTAAACTCTGTTAATCGCTGTAAGCTTGCTTTGTACATTACTTGCCTTGTGTGTACATGAAACCCCACTTCTTTCTCACCCATAAATTCACTGTGTCCCTAGCTAAATCCTCATCATTCCTAAAGAGAAGACCCATATTTGTCAGGAACATTTTGATTTAATATGAGAGTCATTTAACTCAAGCAAATGTAAGGAAAGCACAAAGTGTTCATGCCATTGAATATTTCATGAGACATGGAGCTTCAAGCTTAGCTAGGACCAATGGCATCATCAGAAACATGTTTTGTTGCATCCTATGTTCTTGCTCTCCTCCGTGGTAGCAGGATTTCTACACATGGGGAACAAAATAGCTCCTGACAGACAAAAGTTCCCATAGTCCTTAAGGTTAACATTACTACCCCAAAATAGGCTGCCTCTGATTTGTCCGCCTTGAGTCACATGATCATCCTTGAACTAATCCTGTGGCTGGGGGAATGGAGTGCCCTGATTAGCAAGGCCTAGTCCACATGTCACCCTTGTAACCAGGGGCACTACATTAGCAGAGCAAGAAAAAGAAAGAAGAGTGATTTTATCACTGGAAGAGAGCATACTTAGGAAGAAAAGACAACAGGTGTCTTCTATAGGCAATTCAAGAACTTTAAAAATCAGAAGGACAAATAATTTGTTACTGTCAACATCTTTGGATGCTTTCTAGGTCGTATCCTTTTCATCTTACTGTATTTTACAGCTAATTACATTTTACTGCTAATTAACTTGTAGTACAGCTAGTACTTATGATTTTTAAGTACTTTTATTTATATAAGTTTCTCGTTCTTCTAACTTCTAAAGTTCTGGCTTTTCAACCTAGAGATGCATGTTTGGTAAGACGAAAACAATGCAGAAATGGAGGAATTTAACATTCTTTGCTTTAAACAGATGAGATAGTTGGGTTTGAAAGCTTTGAGAAATGCTGACATGGAGAGTGAAATAGCCCTGATCTAGGAATTGCTTTGAGAGATTACAATACTGGGTTCTATCCATATGAGAAAGGAATAATACTGACAACTAGCATAAAATGGATGGTAGAATTCACCTATCACAAGTTTTTATGTCCTAAGAGTTTCAGCTCTAATTTATGCAGAAACCTCAGTGTGAGTTAGAGAGAGGAAGCCAGGACACGGTGAGACCAAAGGTAGATCATAACGGACTGTTCGCCAGTCATCCCAATGGCAGATGTCGTGCTCATCCCTAATCAAACAGCATCAGTAGCTAAGTGTTCCTGATGTGGAAGAGGTGTAGGCAGAAGACAGCATGCAGGTCAAGGGGTGGCCCAAGTGTGGTCTAAGACTCCACTCAGTAATTCTGGTTACAGAGAGATCAGTGTTCATTCATCGAGAGTAAGTACTGGCAAAAGCTAGGCGAACCCTCCAAACCTCATAAAAGTAGCTTAGCATTTTATTTATTTATTTATTTATTTATTTATTTATTGAGATGGAGTTTCGCTCTTGTTACCCAGGCTGGAGTGCAATGGCGTGATCTCTGCTCACCGCAGCCTCCGCCTCCTGGGTTCAAGCAATTCTCCTGCCTCAGCCTCCCGAGTAGCTGGGACTACAGGCGTATACCACCATGTCCAGCTAATTTTTGTATTTTTTGTAGAGACGGGGTTTCACCATGTTGACCAGGATGGTCTCGATCTCTTGACCTCGTGATCCACCCGCCTCGGCCTCCCAAAGTGCTGGGATTACAGGCGTGAGCCACCATGCCCGGCCCAGTTTAGCATTTAAAGGAAAACATTATGCCCAGGAGGCTTCTTTAGGCACAGATGAAGAAACAAAAGCAATAATAGCACAATTGTGACTGGGCAGTTGGTTATGGCTTTGATCAATGGCATGCAGTTGTCAGACAAATCCCAGATTCCAACAAGCGGAGAGTGTATAACTGCTAATACCTTGCTGACTTGGGTCACAACGCCTGGAAAATCTAGGGCTGAAGTTTCCAGTTAAAGATTTCAGCTTTGAGAGCCTTAGAATGAAGAGGAAAAAGAAAATGATGAATTTGAAGCAATCTTCAACTACTTTATACACTTACACTTATTTTTATATCTTGAAGCACCTACTCCAGTGCTGGCTATTGTACTCAATACAGACGTACTGTATTAAAGGAAGAATGACACAAACACTCATTCATCTGTCCCAATGTGACCACACAGAAAATGAGGGGTAATGAGTGTAGCCACAAATGGGAAGAATTCTGGCTGGGCCATCTGCTGATGGAAACTTAATCCACTTGCTGCAGGGTTCTAACCAACTGAGCCAACCAGATTCCAGGCCACACTTCCAGGATCCACCAAAACTCTTGTTAATATCAGTCTGCTTTCTAGCCCTGAGGAAACAATGTGGGTTCTTAGGTCTATGCTTTCTTGAACTTTGAGAACACAGCTATTGGCAGTAGAAACATGGAGTTTTTACCCTGAGAATGATCACATCTCTAGGCCCAGTGACTATCCATGAAGGGAATTTTGTGCTTTTATAATTTTTATACTGGGGGAGTCTGGCACAATACATCAGAACATGCTCCCCCATTGTATCTTTCTGACTCCAGTATTTTAAAAAACCCTCTTGCTCCTTACTTATTTCCTTCTTAAACAGCATGTAAACCCTGATTAGACAGGAAATCCCTCATAGCTTCCATAGGATTGCTAAGTAGTTTTTGGAATCTCTTGGGAATCAAAGTAGGTGTTGCCAGACTATCTTGGCCATCATTGGGATGACAGATGTCATAACCAGGTTGTGCTCATGCCCAAGTAGTTAGTGGGAGCCAGGCCAGAGCTCCACACTGGCAGCCCAAGGGCACACACCATTGGCGTGGGCATGAGGCACAGTCGAATCGGAGATACACCTGGGTCAGGGAAGGCAGGTAGCCTGATAGGTAATCAAAGTTAAACAAGGCAAGAAATAGACTTTTTATCTCATATCAGGGAAAATGTAGGCAGGGAGAAAATGTCAATGCATTGAATGGCTTTGTATGCCTGTGAGTGCCCTTGTGTTTAGGGAAAGCTTGGTTAAAGGACATCACGAAATCCTGTCGCAGTCTGGTATCTTCTTGGTTGGTCACTACATCCTTCATTCCTAGAGCTCTATTCCTGAAAGGAATTCTTTTCCTAGTATGTGGGGACTTCATTTCTATGGAAACATCTTTAAAACACTCTTCCATATACACTCAGGAGGTATAAGCCTCACTGTCATGAGACATTCATATCTTCAGCTCTTATCTGAATTAGTGTTGGGGAAGGATAACAACTTTTTTTTTTTTTTTTTTGATACAGGGTCTCACTCTGTTGCCTAGGCTAGAGTGCAGTAGTGAGATCTTCCAGAGTAGCTGGGATTACAGGCATGTGCCACCACACCTGGCTAATTTCTGTGTGTGTGTGTGTGTGTGTGTGTGTGTGTGTGTGTGTGTGTGTGTGTGTGTGTGCGTGCATGTTTATTTTTGGTAGAGACTGGGTTTCACCATGTTGGCCAGGCTGGTCTCGAACTACCGAGTTCAAGTGATCCTCCTGCCTTGGCCTCCCAAAGTGCTGTGATTACAGGTGTGAGCCACCATGCCCGGCCAGAACAACATCTTTAGGAAGGTATTTAGGAAGAGTTTTTTTTTTAGGAAGAATTATTCTTAAGGAAGGACAACGTCTGCAGGCACTGTGGAGGAGGACTTCCCTGTCCGCTTAACCATTCTTTCCCCTGTGGCCTCTGACTCCTGTGGCAGAGCAGAGGCAGCACTCTGCTACACTCCAGTGGGAGCTGCAGCTGGGAGTCTGGGGCCAGGGTGCAGCATGAGCATCGCTGAGCCCACCCTTGCAGCAGCTCCAGTCAGCCTGGGCATTTATATGCAAGGTCCCTGAGCCTCTGCATCATGCACAAGCACTTGGGAGGAGGTGGGAGCACTGAACGGACATTCTCTCCTCACCCACATAAATCCTCAGAGGGCTTCCCTCTGTGGGTTTATAAAAGCCCTTTATCTAATTCATGGCTCAGAGAATTGAGCTCATTGGCAAGAGGCTTTTTAAGTCACATTTTGAATAATTTCTCAGCAATTCGTTACATAGGAAAACAGGTCCTTTTTGTTCTAATACTTAGCCTAGGAATGCAACTCCTCACCGCCAAATTCATTAACAAAACCTGTGTATAAGGGCTAGACAGCTCTGGCCAATTTCTTAAATGTGCTAAAACTTGCGGGTCATTGAAATGTAAATTTTTACCTTTGGCTAGAAATGATTCACAAGTCTTAGACTGTAGGAAATAGCAATGTCACTTTCAAATGTCCAGGACAGTTCCAGACCCAGTGCCCATTGTGAGCTGAGGCTTAACGTGTGGCAACCAAGAGAGACGGCCACATGTCATCTTTCTGATTGGCGCAGAAGGGAGGCCCGTGAATGAACATGGGCACAGCTTGACGGGAAAAGAGTCCCCTCATTGGCAACATAAAGTGACCAGAGCTCAGCAGACCCCACAAGCAGGACCAGGCTGTTCAGGCCTCCTGGTCACACTCACAATTGTCACTATTAGAACAATCCAGCCTTGCCACCCCAGGCAGGCCTATGTGGAGCAAGGGGCAGGGTTCTCTAGACAATGGAAGAGAGGGTAGTGGCCAAAGGACCCCAGAACAATGAAGCTAGTGAAATAGGGAAAGGCATGAAGAGTCATCTCCAGGGAAGGGGCTGCTTGACACAAAACTGGGTATACTTATTCCTAATTATATACGTTATTTATATTATATGTGATATAAGATACCATATTGCTTATATTTAAAATAATATATAATTTATATGTAATATAAATACCACATTTAAAGTAAAATAATATATTAAAATATTTAGAAATAATATGCACTTTTAATATATCCTATGCATATTTTTTAAATATGTGTTAGTATAGATGCTTGGGAAAAAAACTGGAAAAAAATTATACTAATACAAGGCTATTGATTTGCCTGGCATAATTAAAGGTAAATTTTTGGTTTCTTCATTATGCTTTTCTATATGTCCTAGGTTTCTTTTAGGAAGCAGGGTTTTCTCTTATAATTATAGTTGTAATTATCACCATTATTAACTAACATTTATTGAGTAATCATTTTGCTCCTGGTACCATGCAAATCACCTTACATGTATTATTTCATTAACTTTATAACAACCATAGGTAATTGGCATCACAACCATTTGTAGAGGTGTTATTTGGTTACAATCAATTACTGTTCAAGATGCTCAGGCTTCACAAGGTGACTCACCACGAAGTGTGTTAGAAACTCCTTTTTGGTCACATCCATAGAACATTCTGTCCCTGAGTTCAAAGTTAAGACAAGCTACTTGGTAGGTAAGACAAGCTTCTTTGTGCTAATGTTCTCAGCATCACCTGGGAGTCTGTAGAGGTGGATAATTGTACCTTCAGTTTGTTTAAATACCAGAATTATCCTAAATAATTACAGAGCACCTACTATGCACCAGGCCCTCAGACACTGGGCTGCAGATGAGAATGCTGAGAGAGAAGACAGCCCCACCCGCAGGGTCTGGTGGAGTTACACACAGGACAGCAAGCTACCCTAGCACCTGATCAGTGCTACAAAGGGAAGACATGGCAGTGGTTCAAAGAAAGGAGGACTCTGCCCCAGAGATGTCTACGTGTGGCTGAACATCCTAATTATCTGGAGAGCTTTATAAAATTACAGACTCCAGATCAGAATTGCTGGGGCAGAGCCCTGGGAATATGTATTTTACAACAATTCTCCTAGTGATTCTGATTTGCAGTCAGGATCAGAAATACTAGTAGATTCTTCTCTTTGACTTGTGTGGTGTATGGTAGGTGCCAGTTGACTGGCAGAGTAATCTCTTTTTACATAAAAAAGAAAGAGAGAAGTTTTATAGAATTTGTGACACTTAAGATGGGTATGGAAGGATAAGCAGAAAACTTCAGTTTTATTCCCTCATTCAAGCAATGTCCTACAGAATAATACATCTTGAAGAAGTGTTAAGAAGACACATCTCCCTGGTAATTTTTTCTCAATCTGAAACAATTGAGAATATCAGTGATTGTTTCATATAGTAAGTATTTGTATAAATATTTCTATCGCCAAGCATCCAATGCAGTTCCCAATTCATCCCATCCAATCCACATGAATCAAACGATTCAATGTGGTTTTTTTAGGACCTACTATGGGCCAAGTACATTGGTAATCAGTGAGCAAATAAAGCCCCTGACCTCAAGGAGAGCAAAAGGGCTTTTTAGATAAGTAATCTAAGGAGAGAGAGAAGAAGAGTAAGTCATGAGTGCACATAGACATATAAAAGTTTGATCAAATCGCACACAAGTTCAGTTTACATGAATCTTGCCTCTGTATTCATATTTTCCCACACTACTAAATTGTTAGTTGTGTATTGAGAAAGAAACTGCTAGTTTCCTACCCAGTATCACCTTCCCCTTCTCTCTACATTATCAAAGTCAAAAACATGCATCACAGGGAAAAAAAAACTTTAATTTTCCAACTTCCTTTACATTTAAGAGTGGCAGATGTGATGGAAGCAAGTCATTGATTGAGGCTTCCAGTAAGGCCCCTTTTTATTCCTGCTTCCCTTTCTGTCGCCTGAAGTTCAGATTGCAATTGTTGGAGCTCCAGTAGCCATCCTGAAACAATGAGGAAATGTCCAAATAAATCACAGCGATCTCAGTTGTGATATCTTTGTGCTGCTAAGCCATGGCCAGTCTCTACATCTACACTTCACAATATGGGAAAGAAATAAATCCTGTGTGTTTCAGCCACTTTGGTCAGGTCTCTGTTTTTAGCAGCCACAAACACCACCTAATTGCACCAATTCCGGTCAGGTACATCTATCTCCCAGAGCCTAGGTCATACATACAGATATCTACCAGTGTGCTTCAATGTACTTGTTCATATGGCTCGCAAACTGGACTCCTATACATCATCAAATAACTAATAAGCATTTGATGAGGTAACTTCTATTTTATTCCCCTCAATCTGTTACATAAAGAATAGTTAGTTGCTTGGCAAAGGTTATGCAGGTAAATGGTCAAGTTTGAGACTAAACCCAAAGCTTTGGGTACTCCTATCCTGTGTATTTTGACTGTTCTCTTGTTATTGAGTCATCCCAGGAGGCTCTTGGACTCTCCAATTAGTAGAGGATGAAAAAGGCAGTCTTGACATTTATAAATTTTGCTTAATCATTGCTTTGCTGCTAAATCTGTGAGATCTGGGGAAAGATTCTGCTGTCATGAAAGACTAGATAGGACAGGCTCCTCTTTCACTCTTAAAGAAAATCCACTCCTGCCCTGAAGCTTGCGATTCCATTTCCTTTGCTTCGATAAACTACAAGTGGTTTAAAATTGAGTCATAAATTTCTTCAGGCCTTTCAAAGACCAGCCCCTGCCTTTGATTCCCTTGCCTCCTGTGGCAGTCAAATCTGCCTGGAGACATACACATGCCACTTTGTGCACATTTAGACTCGGAGTTGGAATTTACAAGCCATGCCTTGCAGAGTGACCTCCATTTTCCAATAGTCTGAGACGGAACCAAAGAGATTGCCAGTGTAGATGTGCCAAGGTTGGCAGGTCTCTGGGACATACCCAAGGCACATCTAGAGAAGACCCTAACAGCATACAGCAAGAAGTGAACAATTTATTGGTGGCTCCAATGAACTCCTTGAGTTAACTATACTGACTCCTTGCTTTGGAGTCATGGACAAAGATAATTTTTTTAAAAAATCATTATTTTTAAGTTACACACTTTGGCTTGATTACTCATGTCTGAGCTACAGGGACTGAATAATTTTGAAGTGTAAAACCACTATGTTTAGTGAGACATAATTAGTAAAATCCAGCTCACCACTAATTCCCTATATAGCCCCTTGGTTGGTGTCTTAGCTGGTTTTGCGTTGCTATAACAGAATACCTGAGACTGGGTAATTTATAAAGAATAGAGATTTAGCTGGGTGCAGTGGCTCACACCTGTAATCCTAGCACTTTGGGAGGTGGAGGCGGGTGGATCACCTGAGGTTAGGAGTTCAAGACCAGCCTGACCAACATGGAGAAACCCCATCTCTACTAAAAATATAAAATTAGCCAGGCGGGGTGGTACATGCCTGTAATCCCAGCTACTGGGGAGGCTGAGGCAAGAGAATTGCTTGAACCCGGGAGACGGAGGTTGCTGTGAGCTGAGACTGCATCAATGCACTCCAGCCTGGGCAACAAGAGAGAAACTCCATTCCCCAACCAAAAAAAAAAAAAAAAAACCAAGAATAGAGATTTATTTTTTACTGTTATGGAGGCTGGGAAGTCCAAGGTCAAGAGATCTCTATCTAGTGCGAACCTTCTTGCTGTGTCATCTCATGATAGAAGGCAGAAGGGCAGGAGATCATATGTGCCAGAGAGCAAGTGATCAAACTCACAAAACTTTTATAACTGGCATCAATCCATTCTTGAGAGTGGAGCCCTCATAACCTAACCCCCTCCCAATAGGTTCCACCTTCCAACACTGTTGCATTGAATATTAAGTTTTTATCACACGAATTTTGGAGGACACATTCAAACCACACAACAACGGGTCATAGCAGAAGACTCTAGGCAAGTGCGTGAGTCTCCCACCTATCCCTGCTTCTTCTCTAGAGTCAGTTCATCAGATGAGAGAGACAAAGTCAGAGTAGAATGCTTCTGACGAAGCAGATCGAATGTGTGTGGCCTGGAAATGGGAGCAGCAGTACCTTCTTCTGCACCCTGTACTCTTTACAGGCTCAGTAGGTGCTGGGCAGGGCTTTAAATCTCCAAGTCATGGCCAATTCTAGTCTATTCTTTGAGCAGGCCTGACTACAGCAAAAGAAAACATCTACAACTTTGAAGGTTTTTCCAAAGTCAAACCTGTCTCCGGATCTCTCTGCTGGCAAAACATTCACTGTCTATGTTACCCAGTTTTGGTCTTTCTTAACCTCACACTCACACCTCCAGATTCTTCTCTTCTCTTCTACATTGCTATTCCCATTCTCTCCCTCAGTGCAACTAATCTCAGAAAATGTTAGAGAGATAACAGTCTTATTAAATTCATTCTCATTAAGGTGTGAATAATGCACAGGCTCCTCACTACCCCTTGCCACCCTCTTAAATCACCTTTAATTTTAAGAATTTGAGTTTTAGTCCTAACTTTTCTTCCAATAAGCAGTGCAGTGTTGAGCAAATCACTTTATTGTAGAGCTTTCTTTAATTACTTATATTTTCATTCAAGCATTCAAATATTAAGCAGCAGTACAACATTGTATTTAAAAGGAATAGAAGGTCTGGGTTACAGTCCTGTCTCTAAAGCTAACAAACTGTGCAAACAGGTAAGTTGCTAAACCTCTCTGTGCCAGTTTTGGCATCTTTAAAATGGAGATAAGAGTAGTGCCTATCTCAAAGAGTTGTTTATTTAAAAAACATTTCCATCACACTGAGCATGTGCAGGCCCTCTTCTAAGCTTTTTATAAATATTATATACATTCTTCATACTTACATATTATATATATAGAATACGTATGTAATATTATGTATATAAATGTATGTACTACAGTCTCATCTACGGGGATACTTTCCAAGACCCCCAGCAGATGCCTGAAACCACAGACAGCACAGAATTCTATGTATACATTATATTTTTTCTGTATTATACATATAGGCAAAATGTATACCTTGAAATACCTAGGATACCAGTTATATGATCTATGAAAAAGTTTAATTTATAAATTAGACACACTAAGAGATTAACAATAGTTATTGTTGTTAATAAAACAGAATTATTATAATATACTGTAATAAAAGTTATATGAATGTTGTCTCTCTCTCTCAAAATATCTTATTGTACTGCAGATCACTGAAACCATGGAAAATGAAGCTGCAGATGGGAACACTACTGTATGTGTATGGATGTATGCGTATCTATACATGTATATGTGAATATGTATGTATATATAAAATAACTAGTTAACTCACCCTCATATTATGAGTAGCTATGAGCTAGGTACTATTATCTCCATATTGTGATTGAGGAAACTGAGACACAAAATGTTAAAATAACTTCCTAAATTCATATAGCTGGAAAGTGTTGTAAGAATTAAGTGAGTTCTTAGGGAAAGTGCTTCGAACAGAACCTGGCACATAGCACTATATAAATGTTAATTGTGATTATGACAATGATTAGTATTATAACATTCTGGGCCTTATAGTAGAACAAGGGATACAGTGATTAACAAGACATAGCCCCTGCCCTTTAAGAACTCACCATGTGGTAGGGAAAGTAGACATGCAAGCTGATAACTATGCTGGAATGTAAGTGTTAGAGGTGTAAAGAAAAAGGACGGTGGGAGCACATGGAAGAAGCACTTGGTTCAGCCCAGAGCAGACCTGGCTAATAAAAATACAAAGGAACTCCAAAAAGTTTGTGGAAAATGGAGTGAAAAGATAAAAATATATACTTTGTTCCTCAATATAAACTCCATCAAATTCAAGACAATTTTGTAAGTAGTAATACTGGCCAATTAGTCCATCCCTAAAGACCTGAGGGTCCTGGGAATTTAGCCATGTCAATGCAGTTTTTGCATATTATACACTGAAGAAAAATGGGTGCCTTTTGCAGATATTTTAAGATTAGGAAATTAAAAAGAAGTTAGAAGGAGACAAATCAGGACTGTAAGGTGGATGCCCAATGATTTCCCACGGAAACTCTCACAAAATTGTCCTTGTTGAAGTGAGGAATGAGCAGGAGTTTTCTTGTAGTGAAGGACTCTCTGGTGAAGCTTTTTCTTGGGTGTTTTTCTGCTAAAGCTTTGCTAACTTTCTCAAAACACTCTCATAATGAACAGATGTTACCATTCTTTGGCATTCTAGAAGATCAACAAGCAAAATGCTTTGAGCATCCTAAAAAACTTTCTTAACCTCTCTGTGCCAGTTTTGGCATCTTTAAAATCGAGATAAGAGTAGTGCGTATTGCAAAGAGTTGTTTACTCTGTTGCCCTGAGCTTTGCTCCTGACTGGTCCTCTTTTGCACTGACGGTACCACTTCCACCTCTTGGTAGCCATTGCTTTGGTTGTGTTTTGTCTTCAGGATCATACTGGTGAAGCCATGTTTCACCTCCTGTTACAATTCTTTGAAAAAACGCTTTAAAATTTTGATGACACTTGTTTGAAATTTCCATTGAAAGTTCTGCTTTTGTCTGCAACTGATCTGGGCACAAAGGTTTTGATAGCCATCAAGTGGAAATTTTGCTCAGCTTTTAATTTTCTAGTCAGAATTGTATAAGCTAACAAATTGAGATGTCTATGGTGTCAGCTATTTTTTCTGTTGTTAATTGTCCACTTCAAAAACAAGATGACTTTTTTCTTGAAAATTAATGCAAATGGTCTGCTGTTGCAGGCTTCATCTTCAACACTGGATAACTCCCTCTTAAAATGTATTATGCATTTGTAAACTGCTGATGTATTTGGGACACTGTCTTCATAGACTTTTAATAAAGCACCAGTGATCTCACCCTTCTTCCACCCAAGCTTTACTATAAATTTGATGTTTGCTTTTGCTTCAATTTTAGCAGAATTCATGTTGCTTTGACGGAAGCTGTTTTCAAACTGATGGCTTTGTCCTTCTTAGTGCCTGAAACTAGATCCTGTTCAGACATGTTATAACAAGTTATTAAGAGTTTATTTTGGTGCAAAAAATTTGAAATCCATGCATTTTTTTATAATATGCATTTCCATGAACTTTTTGAAGACCCCCTCATATAGTACAAGCCAGATATGCGACTTTAAAGTTTCTAGCAGAAAAGTAAAAATAAAAAAGTGAAATTAATTTTGTAGTCAATTTTATTTAACCCAATATATCAAAATATTAAAATTTCAGCATGTAATTAATATTTTAAAAATCATTAGTAAGTCTGGGCATAGTGGCTTTTATCTGTAATCTCAACACATTGTGGGGCTGAGGTGGATGGATTGCTTGAGCCCAACTGCAAGACCAGCCTGTGCACACGGTGAAACCTCACCTCTACAAAAAACATAAAACTTAGCCAAGTGTGGTGGCATGCACCTATAGTCCCAGCTTCTCAGGAGGCTGAGGTGGGAGAACTGCCTGAGCCTGAGAGGTCAAGGCTGCAGTGAGCCATGATCACACCACTGTACTCCAGCCTGAGCAACAGAATGAGACCTTGTCTTTAAAAAAATAAAACAAACAAACAAAACCATTAGTAAGGTATTTTATTCTTTTTTGTGCTAAGTATTTTAAATCTAATGTGTATTTTACACTTAGACTAGTTACATTTCAGGAACTCAATAGCCTGAGTACCTAGTCAGGCTAGTGTCTTATGAATTGCCTAGTGTCTTATGTATTAGCCAGGCCAGCCAATACAGAAGGCTTCCTGGAGGAAATGACATGTGAACTGAAAAAGTTATCCAGTTTCCACTTACTCCTGAGGAGGATGAGATTGCAGTTCACTGGTAACTTTGACTCCAGGCTCCACTTCTCCAGGACAGTGCTTCATATGGTTGGCAGAAAGATGGCCCTCAGAGATGTCTACGTCCTAATTCCCAGAACCTGTGAACATGTTACCTCACTCAGCAAGGAAGAGTTAAGATTGTAGATGGAATGAAGATCTCTAATCAGCTGACCTCGAGATGGGGAGATTCTCCTGTTTTATGCACATGGATATAACTTAATTACAAAAGTCCTTATATGTGAAAGGAGGAGGCAGAAGACCAGTCAGTGTCAGAGAGATATGATGTGAGAAAGACTCAACTTGCCATTGCTGGCTTTGAAGGTGGAGAAGGGGCCATTAGCCAAGGAATGAAGGCAGCCTCTAGAAGTTAGCAAAGGCAAGAAAACAGATTCTTTAATAAACAACCACAATAGAAAGTGGGCAAAGGACATGAACAGACACTTCTCAAAAGTAGACTTTCAGGTGGCCAATAAGCATATGAAAAAAGCTCAACATCACTGATCATTAGAAAATTCAAATCAAAACCACAATGAGATACCATCTCACTCCAACCAGAATGGCAATTATTAAAAAGTCAAGAAACAGTTGCTGGCAAGGCTGTGGCAAAATAGGAACACTTTTATACTGTTGGTGGGAACGTAAATTAGTTCAACCATTGTGGAATACAGTGTGGCAATTCCTCAAAGACCTAGAACCAAAAATACTATTTGACCCAGCAAACCCATTACTGGATATATACCCAAAGGAGTATAAATCATTATGTTATAAAGATACATGCACACATATGTTCACTGAAGCACTAGTCACAATAGCAAAGACATGGAATCAACCCAAATGCCCATCAATGATAGGCTAGATAAAGAAAATGTGGTGCATATACACCATGGAACACTATACAGCCAGAAAAGGAATGAGATCATGTTCTTTGTAGAGACATGGATGGAGCTGGAAGCCTTTATCCTCAGCAAACTAACACAGGAACAGAAAACCAAACACTGCATGTTCTTACTTCTAAGTGGGAGCTGAACAATGAGAACACATGGCACAGGGAGGGGAACATCACACACCAGGGCCTGTTGGGAGGGTGGGAGAAAAAAGTGCATCAGGATAAATAGCTAAATGCATTTAGCTATTTAGCTAACACATTTAGCTATTTATTTATTTATTTAGCACAGGATAAATAGCTAATGCATTAATGTAATTTGTTGTAGCAACAATAGGAAATAGTCCCATTTTCCCCTTTTGGGTACTGGGAAACTCACCTTGAGCCCGACTTCTTTTATGGATCCATCTTCAACATAGTTAGGTCCTTGATAACTGGAGTGGGGTGAGACTCTGTGGACTTCCTAGCTGTCCCCACCCCATCACTATCTGTGATGATGTCTATCATCATGTAACACTCTTGTTTCCTGTGCAGTCTGCTGTAAAATTAGATAACGGAAGTGAAAGTCCTTTAACATCACAAAATTTCTCACCTGGCACTGCTGTTCATAAGTAACAATAAGGGAAACTGAGGGCAGTAAGGAGACATACAAGAGTGCTGCACTTTCCACTTACTTTTCTGTCAACCTAAGACTGCTCTGAAAAATACAGTCTATTAATTTTTAAAAAATAATGAGAATACAAAAAAAAAAGGTAAAGAAACTTGCAAATATGCAGAAGGCCTTGTTAGCAAGATGTAAAAAAGAGATCAGATGAGAACCGTAATGAAGATACTTTTCAAAGCACAAAGAGAAGCCTACACTATGTAATAAAATGAAGAACCAGGGAACTACAGCTCAATTCCATGCTTCCACAGAAAAGAGAGTCTGGCCACACTTGATCATCAGGAATGAGGGACCTCTGGTGTCCCAGATCCTTTCCCTTGGCATATCACAAAAGGAAAGTGGACCAGTGTTCCTGCCAAGAGATTTAAACAACGATCCCAAGCCCTCTCCACCCCACCTAGCCTCATCCCCCTGGAAACCACATGAATATGTTCTTAACCACTGCTCACACTGAAACAGGCACATCATCTTACAGGCCCCTTTGATGACTGCATGACTTAAATATTGAAGGGGTGGCCTGTGAAAGGAGAGGGAAGGCTCTCTCCACCCTCGAGCCTCCTTTCTCACCATGACTCTTTGGGAAGTAAGAGAGGGACTGGCCTCTCTTTTCCTGTAAATCCTCTTCTTTCCGGCTCCAGAGGAAGAGGCTTGAAGGAGACACTGAGGAGTGAGAAGAGGAATGCACACCTAGAGTGTATCCAAGAACTTGGGATGAAAGACAAGAATCCTATCAGCAGGCTCCACCTTCTGTTCCCAGCCAGCTAGGCAAAACCCACTTGGTTCCTTTCCTGTTTTCGAAAACACTGCATTATCAGAGGGCTTTTTTGGTTGTTGTTGGGTTTTTCTTTTTAGAGGTAGGGTCTGGCTCTCTGTCACACAGGCTGGAGTATAGTGGTGCAATCACAATTCATGGCAGCCTCTAACTCCTGGTCTCAAGCCAGCCTCTCACCGTGGCCTTCCAAGGTGCTGGGATTACAGGCCCGAGCTGTCATGCCAGGCCCACAAGAGGGTTTAAGATGCTTGAGAGCAGTGATTACAAGGCCCTGCAGGGAAGAGAGCAGCGAGAAGAGTGCCTTAAGAATAGCAGTGCTCTCTCCACCCTGAGGCCCACGATGCAAATGGAGAGGGAAACTTATTACTCACCTCAGGTTAGAAAGCAGGCAGTTTCATCAGTTGATAATCCAGAGACTTGGCAGTCTGAGATTTATGGACTTAATATAGTTTATTCTTTTGTGGCGTCACTGGTTGGGAAAGCGCAAGATTCCATTAATGAAACTCAAAGCAGGGATGATAAACCACATCCCACAGGGAACGTGGGTGCCCAGTGAGAATCTCCCAGCATGGGATAGGACAACACCAAACCCCCTGCTTGGGACAGGACAAGAATTCTTGGGGTGTTACAAGCAGCTCTACAGCTCTAGCTAGCTTTCTACCCTAGACCCCTCCACAGTGAAGCAGGAAGTATCTCCCAGAAGGAAAACTCAGAGGCCAGAATTAGGTAAAGATAACATGACTTTATGCAGGACCAGATGGGACTCTTAGGGTTCCCATCTGGAACTCACATTGGAAATGTGAAAGGGGAAAATGTAGCTCCCTCGTGGGTGTCTACAACGATGTGTCATCTTGCTGCCCATGGAAACAGCAGCAAAGAGAAACAAACAGTTGTTTAATCTTATGGACACTGCCTCACACAGATATGGGAAAGAATTATGTAAATAATTGCTTATTTGAAATCAGTGTTTTCCTTTTCTTGATGACATCCTGAAGTACTTATTACCTGGCAAGTAAATGACGCAGCTCAGCTGGAAGTTTCAGGTACCCAGAAATTGACTTACTTGAATATTATCATTGAAGCACTACCTTTAAGCACCTAGTTATTAGCGAAGGAAGGGAAATATGTCTGTGAGCCGGAGGCTAGGAGTAATCCTAAGAAAACCCAAGTTTTTATGACGCTGTGGTGTGTCAGGACAGAGTCCAACAGAACTGAGGGATGGGAGATAAGAGTCATGGTTCCCAGGCCTTCCCCAGCAACCCTAAGACTCCTTAAATACAATGTACACTCATGGGCGAAACAAAGCGAGAAGCAGCACAGAGGAGCAGCCTGCGACTCTGCTATTTTTAAACTGCCAATTAGAACGTCTAAAATTACGTGGCTAGAACCACCATATCCACTCAGAGTTAATCATACACTTCTGAGCTGAAGTTTTAAATTTTCTGTTTTCCAAGCCTCTGATCAGAATATTTAAAAAGATTATTTCTTGGCTGCCTCAGGCCTGCAGTTGAGTTGTTGTTCAGGACGATTTCTACTGGGAATGGCTTTTCTTGGTCAGAGTTATTAAAATCTGTCATATACAGACACACACACACATATATATACACACATACACATATATATACACAAATATACATATATACACAAATATATTTACATATACACACAAATATATATATATACACACATATACATATATATGCACACAAATATATGCATTTGGAGTTTTTTTTTCATGGGGATGAATTTTAAAACATAGATATTTCAAAACAAAAGAGACAGGTAGGCAGAAAGATCAAACAATCCAAAGAGTGACCTAATGGTTCCCAGCTTCTGTTTGGCCAATCAAATTAACATAATTAATGTGGTCTGCCCACCGCTTCCCTAGGCTCCTGCTAGCCCTGTTTTCCTCCAGGTCTTGCTCTTTGTGCAGCGAAAGAATATGACATTTTGCTCAGAGCACATGACTCCAGTTTCCTCCACTGACATTGGACCCCAGAGCTCAATTCAAATGAAATGGGAGAGACCGTGCATATTAAAATCCTTGTGAGGCCCACTTTGAAGACCTATTACAGGGTCCAGACTTCACGAAGGCTGCATGGACCTTATACATGGGTTGACTCCCCAGCAATTCCTGCACTGTCCACACTGTACACTACAGGCTTCAGCTATCTGTGCAGTATTTGGCTAGCAGTAGCCTCCAAAAGCCATGTGAGAGAGAACAGCTCTGATGGACAATGAAAACTGAAAGAGAAAAATTCCAAAGGAGAAACACACACACACACACACACACACACACACCCCTCAAAAGGGGCTTTCTGGGTAGCACTTAAGCAAAAGTAATTTTACTGAATGGGGGTATGAGTGAGCCCATGCCTTTGTAAGTTTTGAGAAAAGCATATTTCCATGTGGTTATTTAGAAGTTGGATCCTAGGCCGGGTGTGGTGGATCACACCTGGAATCCCAGTGCTTTGGGAGGCCAAGGATGCAGGAGAATCACTTGAAGACAGGATTTTAAGACCAGCCTGAGAAACACAGTGAGACCTCTGTCTCCACAAAAACTTTTTAAAAAATTAGCCATGTCTGGGGGTGCATGCCTGTAGTGCCAGCTACTCGGGAGGCAGAGCCTAGGAGTTGGAGGTTGCAGGGAGCTATGATCCTGCCACTGCACTCCAGCCTGGGCAACAGAGTGAGACCCCAACTGTAAAAAGAAAAAAGAAGTTGCGTCCTATCATATGTCTCATGACTGTTCATTTATTTCTTTAAACTTCATAAGGAGGAGAGCATTCATGTTTTTCTGAGAAAAGCTACATGATGTCCTTGAGGACAAACAGCAAATATTTTTCAAATAATGTTCTACAAATTAACAACACCCCAGGAGAGACAGAAAGGGAGCGTGCAGAGCCCCGCGCACTGCTCCGAGTGACGGCTGGTTGGTGAGGAAGTCTGTCCCTCGGCAGCCTCCTGCTCCCGCTTAGCCCTGCAAGGCTGTTTCCTGAAACCAGAAATGACACAGAGGAAGGACCCTTGCCATCTGCGGCATCTCCTTCTGAATCAGTCTTCAATGTGCTTTTCAATTATTACATTTCCCAGACAATGCCCCAACCCTACAGTCTTATATTTAACAAAAGCTTTGCTATACTAGTTTTTTAAAAAAGACAAAAGACGGTAAACACAAAATTAAATGAAAAATTAAATGTGTGCTTATGATTTCTAAAGATTTAAAAATGTATCTGTGTGCATGGCAGAACTGCCATCGAATTTTACCTCTTGCAGCTGAAACCACTGTTTAATGTGGTCCTTTTGGTATTTCAGTAACTATAACCATTTAAATGAATGCAAGATGATGAAGGCAGCAGCATGCCAGGTTTCATAGTGGTACCATAGACAGCTTAAAAGATACGAAATAACAGTGATTCTATTTTATGGTGAGGAAACGAAGTTACACGATAATTAAATAATTGCTCCAAAATTTAAACTGAAAAAAAAAGGAAAAATAAAGAACTAGAAGTCAGCAAGGGAGTTCAGATGGAACCCTGGTTTCCACACTCTTATCATCTAGTCCTTTTCTCATTTACATACTACAGTATATTTTAGTCCTGCCACAATAAATAATATAAGCTCTCTTCTCTCCTGAAGAGTTCATTCTGGGGGCCAGACAGGGTGCCTATTTCTTTTTAATACTGCCCCTCAGTCCTGTGAGTTCTGATTAAATGGTTTCACATGCTGAGTTAAATAATTGGAGTTGCCTAGTTCCCGACCATTTGTTTGCCAGCTATAATGAGTGTGGCTGTTCTAAGGGAATGACTGATACACTAAAGCAGCAAGAAAACCAAACAAGGCATCCTATTCAGAGAATGTGAAGAACGAAAGGTTACCAGCGCCCAGCCTCCTGGGCACGCCCCCATGCCCCACACCCACCCCACACCTACACCCTCATAAATTGCAAATCTACATTCAGAGCACAATGCTTTCATTGGCAAGCTGCCTCAAAAATGAGAATGCTAGTA
This sequence comes from Plecturocebus donacophilus, assembly GCA_004027715.1. NCBI lineage: Eukaryota > Metazoa > Chordata > Mammalia > Primates > Pitheciidae > Plecturocebus > Plecturocebus donacophilus. The sequence goes on along the minus strand of PVKP010011687.1, from coordinate 12,528 downwards.
ATGCCATTACCAGCCAAGTGTCCTTGAGCAACCTGCTTCATTGTTCTGAGGTTGCAGTTTCCTCATCTGTCAAAGGAAAAGACTAACAGGACCTCGGTGACATTCTGTGCTTCCTCATAGGGAAGGCGATTAGAGTTACTCTAAAGAAGGCCACCATGATCAGCCAGAGCCCCACTGGAGAATCCACGAGCTGTAAAGTGTTATTTTAAGTAGTCCAAAGGGACTTTACATCCGCACTTAAAAGCTTAAATTTTAATAGTGGTAGTAACATGTAACATCAAACTAGGAAGACAAAAATAATATTATTTAAATACATACATATATTTTTTATATGTTATATAAAATAGGTCTTGATGTTTGAGAATTCATGAAAATATCTATAGAGTGTCTCTATATGCTCCACACTGAACTGGGGACTTAGGAAAGCACAAGACACAAACCTCAAGGTGCCACAAGTATAGTAGGTGTCATGGAGTTCTGGGAGCCCCGAGGAGGCATGTCTAATTCTCCCTGGGGTGAGAGGTCAAGGAAGACTACCTAAAGGTAAAATGTGCGCTGAACCTTCAAAGCAATAGGAGTTCCTCAGGTAGAAAGGAGGTTAACGATCTAAGGCAGAGAAAATGCAACGGGCCCAGCAACACAGGCTGGAGAGAGCAGCTACAAATGGCTTAGAACAGCTGGGGTCCGGAGTGCTGGGGTGGGAAGAGGCAAGAAAGAAGGCTGGACAGGAGAACAGAGAGGAGCCATGAGGAGCAGGCCCAGAAGGGCCTGGGGGGCTGGGAGTCACCCACGGCACAGCTCTGGGGGCACAGCTCTGAGAGTGGGTGTTGAATGATGGATCATGTTTATGTTGAAGGAAGATTATTCTGATAGCACAGATTTAGAATGAGTGGGAGGGATGGGGGTGGGAGGGTGAAAGAAGGATGCAGGCAGGAGAGAGTTTCCTGGTAGTGGTGACCATATTGAGGTTAAAATGAAGAGATTTCTGTCCATACATGATGAGAAGAGCACCTAAGGCAGGGGGTAAGCACACTGAGGCCCACGAGCCAAATTCTGCCCTGCCTCGACCTGGTCTTGAACAACCCCTGATCATTTTCAAATGATTAAAAAAAACAAAAACCCAAGGGAAGAATAAGAGCCATGGCACATGAGAATGACATGAAATTCAAATTTCTGTGCCCGTAAAGTTTAACTGGAGCCCAGCCAGGCCTCTGAGTTCACTATTGTCTATGGCTGTGCTAGCACTACCATGGCAGAGTTGAATAGTTGTAATGGACCAAGTGGCTTGCAAAGCCAAAAATACTACCTAACCCTCGATAAAAAAAAGTTTGCAGGCTCTGGCTTAAGATTTAAAGATGAGAGGAAATAATATAAATTTCTTGAGAACAGAGATGATGTTTTCTCGTCTCTATAGGCCCAGCTTATGTTTGGCTTCTAATAAATATTCAAAGACTGCTAAATGAAGGCATGAGTGAGGACCAGGTGCAAAATGTTCTAAAACTATGACGATGACAAGGCAGCCCCAGAAACTGGCAAAGTAGTTTACCTTAGAGGGATGATCTTTGGATCTGAGAAGGACCCAGGTCCTCCCACTCTGCATCTACTATATTCTACCACTTTTGGTGGAGTGACGAGCAGGGGGAGACACAGAAAAGCCCAGGTGAGTAAAACAAAAAGATTCATTCACTTTCTTCATTCTTTAATTTAAAAATAATTATGAGGTACCTACAACAAGTTAGAATGGGGCTAAGTCCTGGGGACACATCTGGAATATAACACAACGCTTCTAACTAAGTTTCTATTCTCTTATTCCTGCCCTCCAGTTCATTTTCCTCCCAGATACTAGGGTAATTTTTTGGAAACAAACATTTCAGCTTTTCTAAGAAAGTTCAAACCCTGGACCATGGCAGGCAGGCCCCGTGTGGGCTGGTTCTCCTTTCTGACCCATGCTCTGAGGACATTTAGTTACTGTCGGCTTTCCAAATGGGCCAGGCTATTTTGTGACTATGAGCCTTTGTTCTTGCTTGTCCCTCTGTCTGGAAGGTGATCTCCTACACTTCCAACACCCACTCATCCAATATAATTCAGATCCAAGGGACTAGTTATGGAGTTGGCAGGTGTGAGGACAGCATGTGGAAATGGTTCTTACAGAGTGGAAGAGAGAAGGCAAGCCTGGATGCTCAGACACCAAAAAGATTGAGTCCCCAGGATCCTGTTTATTAGGGGTGAGCCCAGGGGTGAAACAGCAGGGGCAGCCTTAGAGCTGAGGTTGGGACTCAGGGATAGGATTGCTTTCAGGCTATCAGAAGCTACTGATTTTTAAAAGCTGGAGTTCTTACACTTTGGTATGCATTAGAATCATCTAGGAGATTATTAAAAATATAAGTATCCAAAGGGTGGCTACAAGATGGCCAAATAGGAACAGCTCCAGTCTGCAGCTCCCAGCAGGACCAATGCAGAAGGTGGGTGATTTCTGCATTTCCAACTGAGGTGCCTGGCTCATCTCATTTGGACTGGTTAGAAAGTGGGTGCAGCCCATGGAGGGTGAGGTGAAGCAGGGTTGGGCACAGCCTCACTGGGGAAGCAGAAGGGGTCAAAGAACTCCCTTCCCTAGCCAAGGGAAGCCATGAGAACTGTGCCATAAGTGACAGTGCTATCCAGCCCAGACACTACACTTTTCCCACGGTCCTCGCAACCCACAGACCAGGAGATTCCCTCAGATGCCTATACCACCAGGGCCCTGGGTTCCAAGCACAAAACTGGCTGGCCATTTGGGTAGACACCGAGCTAGCTACAGGAGTTTTTTCATACCCCTGTGGCACCTGGAATGCCAGTGAGACGGAACCATTCACTACCCTGGAAAGGGGGCTGAAACCAGGAGCCAAATGGTCTTGTTCAGCGGATCCCACCCCCACGGAGCACAGCAAGCTAAGATCCACTGGCTTGAAATTCTCACTGCCAGCACAGCAGTCGGAAGTCGACCTGGGATGCTCAAGCCTGATGGGGGATGGGGCATCCCACCATTACTGAGGCTTGAGTAGGTGGTTTTCCCCTCACCGTGTAAACAAAGCCACTGGAAAGTTCAAACTGGGTGGAGCCCACCACAGCTCAGCAAAGCCACTGTAGTCAGACTGCCTCTCTAGAGTCCTCCTCTCTGGGCAGGGCATCTCTGAAAGAAAGGCAGCAGCCCCAGTTAGGGGCTTATACAGAAAACTTCCATCTCCCTAGGACAGAGCACCAAGGGGAAGGAGTGGTTGTGGGTGCAGCTTCAACAGACTTAAACGTTTCCATCTACCAGTCCTATAGAGAGCAGCAGATCTCCCAGCACAGTGCTTGAGCTCTACTAAGGGACAGACTGCTCAAGTGGGTCCCTGATCCCTGAGCCTCCTGGCTAGGAGACACCTCCCAGCAGGGGCTGACAGACACCTCATACAGGAGAGCTCCAGCTGGAATCTGGCAGAGTGGACCTCCAGCAAACTCCAACTTTTAGAAGGAAAACTAACAAACAGAAAGGAACAGTATCAACGTCAACTAAAAGGATGTCCACACAGAAACCCCATCTGAAGGACACCAACATCAAAGACCAAAGGTAGATAAATCCACAAAGATGAGGAAAAATCAGCACAAAAAGGCTGAAAATTCCAAAAAACCAGAACACCCCTTCTCCTCCAAAGGATCACACCTCCTCGCCAGCAAGGGAACAATACTAGGCGGAGAATGAGTTTGACAATTGTCAGAGGTAGGCTTCAGAAGATGAGTAATAAAAAACTCTTCCAAGCCAAAGGAGCATTTTCTAACCCAATGCAAGGAAGCTAAGAACCTTGAAAAAAAGTTAGAGGAATTGCTAACTAGAATAACCATATGATTATCTCAATAGATTCAGAAAAGGCCTTCGATAAAATTCAACACCCTTTCATGCTAAAAAAATCTCAATAAACTAGGTATTGATGGAATGTACCTCAAAATAATAAGAACTATTTATGACAAACCCACAGGCAATATCATATTGAATGGACAAAAGCTGGAAGCATTCTCTATGAAAACTGGCACAAGGCAAGGATACCCTCTCTCACCACTCCTATTCAACACAGTATTGGAAGTTCTGGCCATGGTAATCAGGCAAGAGAAAGAAAAGGTATTCAAATAGGAAGAGAGGAAATCACATTGTCTCTGTTTGCAGATGACATGCTTGTATATTTAGAAAACCCCATCGCCTCAGCCCAAAATCTCCTTAAGCTGATAAGCAACTTCAGGAAAGTCTCGGGATACAAAATCAATGTGAAAAAATCACAAGCATTCCTATGTGTTAATAATAAACAAACAGAGAGCCAAATCATGAGTGAACTCCCATTCACAATTGCTACAAAGAGAATAAAATACCTAGGAATACAACTTACAAGGGATGTGAAGGACCTCTTCAAGGAGAACCACAAACCACTGCTCAAAGAAATAAGAGAGGACACAACAATGCTCATGGATAGGAAGAATCAATATCTTCCTATCATGTTCATGGACAGAAAAAATCAATATTGTGAAAAAGGACCATACTGCCCAAAGTTATTTATAGATTCTATGCTATCTCCCTCAAGCTACCACTGACTTTCTTCACAGAATTAGAAAAAATTTCCTCAAATTTCATATGGAACCAAAAAAAGAGCCCATATGGCCAAGACAATCCTAAGCAAAAAGAATAAAGCTGGAAGCATCACGCTATCTGACTTCAATTTATATTACAAGGCTATAGTAACAAAAACAGCATGGTACTGGTACCAAAACAAATGGATTGACCAATGGAACAGAACAGAGCCCTCAGAAATAACGCCACACGTCTACAGCCATCTGATCTTTGACAAACCTGACAAAAACAAGCAATGGGGAAAGGATTCCCTATTTTATAAATGGTGTTGGGAGAACTGGCTAGCCAAACGTAGAAAACTGAAACTGGACCCCTTCCTTACGCCTTATACAAAAATTATCTCACAATGCATTAAAGACTTACATGTAAAACCTAACACCATATAAACCCTGGAAGAAAACATAGGCAATACCCTTCAGGACATAGGCATGGGCAAAGACTTCATGACTAAAACACCAAAAGCAACGGCAACACAAGTCAAAATTGACAAATGGGATCTATTTAAACTAAAGAGCATCTGCACAGCAGAAGAAACCATCATCAGAGGGAACAGGCAACCTACAGAAAGGGAGAAAATTTCTGCAATCTATCCATCTGACAAAGCGCTAATATCCAGAATCTACAGAGAACTTAAAGAAGTTTACAAGAAAAAATCAACCCCATCAAAAAGTGGGCAAAAGATATGAACAGAGACTTCTCAAAAGAAGACATTCATGAGGCCAACAAACACACGAAAAAAGAGCTCATCATCACTGGTGGTAAGAAAAATGCAAATCAAAACCTAATGAAATACCATCTCATGCCAGTTAGAATGGCAATCATTAAAAAGTCAGGAAATAACAGATGCTGGAGAGGATGTAGGGAAGCAGAACGAACGCTACTACACTCTTGGTGGGAGTGTAAATTAGTTCAACCATTGTGGAAGACACTGTGGTGAGTCTTCAAGGATCTAGAACCAGAAATACCATTTGACCCAGAAATCCCATTACTGGGTAAAAACCATAAGGATTATAAATCATTCTATAAAGACACATGCATGTGTATGTTTACTGCAGCACTGTTCACAATAGCAAAGACTTGGAACCAACCCAAATGCCCATCAATGATAGACTGGATTAAAAAAACATATACACCATGGAATACTATACAGCCATAAAAATGATGAGTTCATGTCCTTTGCAGGGACATGGATGAAGCTGGAAACCATCATTCTCAGCAAACTAACACAGGAACAGAAAGCTAAACACCACATGTTCTCACTCATAAGTGGGAGCTGAACAATGAGAACACATGGACACAGGGAGGGGAACATCACACACTGGGGCCTGTTGGTGTGGGGAGCTAGGGGAGGGACAGCATTAGGAGAAATACCTAATGTAGATGATGGGTTGATGGGTGCAGCAAACCACCATGGCACATGTATACCTACGTAACAAACCTGCATGTTCTGCACATGTATCCCAGAACTTAAAGAATAATAATAAAAAATATATATCCAGCTAGAATGGCTAAAATTAAAAAGACAAGTGTTGGTTATGATATGGAGTCACGAATTTTCAAACAGTGCTTGTGAAAATCTAAAATTAATACAAGCATTTTGGAAAACAGTCTGGCAATTTCTCATAAAGTAAAACATACACCTATGACCCAGCAATTCCAGAGAGCTTTTACATGGTTGTTTATGGCAGCTTATTTTTAATAGCCAAAATTTTGGAACAACTAAAATGTTCATCAAAAAGTGAACAGGTAAACAAATTGCAAATTGCCAGACAATAGATTACTACTTACTAATTCAAGAAAATGAATCAATCAGAAATGCAACTAAATGAATGAAACTCAAAACATTATGCTGAGAGAAATAAGCTAGACATACAAAAATATACTATATAATACCATTTTAATAAAATTCTAGAAAAGGCACCAATTATAGTGATGGATATAAGATCAATGGATGGCTGGGTCCAGGAGTAGGGGGAATTGAGTGCAAAAAACAGGAAACTTTTTTGGGTGATGGAAATGTTGTGTATATTGATTGTGGAGATGGTTACAGGGGCATATACTATCATCAAAACTGATCAAACTTTGTACTTAAAATGAGTCCATATGAGTATGGTCATAACTAAAGGTTATGCAAATTATATCTCAATAAAGTTTACAAAAAATAAATGACCAGGCCCCATGAAAAAGTTTGTGAGTCACCTCATTACCATTTTGCTGAGCTGCTTAAAATACCACAGTCATCGCTTCTTTCTTCAGATCTCTCTTCATCAACCTTGGCTTTTAAAGAGGAATGGCGGTGTCACAGTCTCTCAGAAGAGACTTCATTAAACTAGAAGAAACCTTGTAAAGTCACACTAGTCAATCCCCTTCCTCTGGGCAACTCCAGACATAAACCTGCTCCTTGGGTTCTGCTTAGGCTCACTGCACAAAGGACAGGACTCCAGAGTGTCCTTGAAATGAGCTCCTAGTGGGCTTTAGGCTCAGAATCCTCACTGGGGGACACCTCAAAGGGAAGCCCAAAGCCAGACCTCCTGGAATTGAGCGTAGGAGCCCCTGCCCTTCCTGATGCTCCCAAGTGAGTCGATGGACACTGCAGTCTAGTGTGTATTCCACAAGCAGTGCAGAGCTTCTGGAGTTGGGTTACTTACAGCTCTGCACATTCTTATAGGCAACTGTGCTTTTAAAAAAAAGTGTCAATTAATAGGTTGCAGGAAGTTACAATTTTTAATGAAAATAAATATGGTACTTTAGAAAAGTATGAGTAATTCTGTGTCTGTGATGTTTCTCAGGATGGGTTCAGGAGTTTAGAGTGTAATGCAATGCAAGGCACTGCCTATGATAAACTGCTGATAACCCATAAGCAATGCATTATGGGTTAAGTTAAATTACCATCCAAACACTACTAATAAATCACAGCCAAGAGTAGAAGTGAATATTATATTGTCTCTGGCAGTAGAGATTTTACCTTCCTGGAGGCTGACTACCTGTGTTGATCAGGGCTGTTGCTCGATAGGCACCAGCATCAATAGAACAGATCTATAAAATGGAGCTAATGTCACAAAGTAACTGCCGCATAAAGAACACTTTGAATTACAAAATCTCCTGGCAATGCCAAGGAAAATTCAACACCTAAGTCCAAGAGATATTTTACAGGATGGTTGGGAAGATGATTTTTATTATTCCTTTTATTTTCATCTTTTAAATTTTTGTTCAGTTTTAAGGAAGTCTGATTCTGTAGAGCAATTCCTCATCCAAACCCTCTCATTAAGTAAACTTGGAATAGAACAGATCAATATCCTTAAATAATGTAAGACAAAATTACATGTACTACACAGCTCTCGGAAGAATGATGGAACAAAATATCCTTTCCATCAGTACATCTTGGATATATCTAGCACTGAGACAAAAAGGGAAAGGCTTTGATGCCTCAAGAAAACAGATGAGAATACTTGTCACATCCTAGCAGCAGTGTCTGGAGTAGGGAATCAAAGAGTTTTTCTGGAGTAACAGTGGTGGGCATTTTAATGGGCATGATAGTAACTACTTACGCAGTGCTGTCTGTTGTGATAGTACGAGCATCAAAGAGTTATTGTGAAGACGAGTGAAGGAATGTACTTGAAGCACACAGTGTAGTTTAGGGGGCCTTTATGGGGTTTCTTAAAGAGTAATTACCATCATCAACTTTTTTTCATCATCAATCCTATTTTAGAAATAGGAAAAAAGAGGAGTAGAGACTAAGTAACCTACCTAGAGTCGCAAAATAGTAAATGTCAGAACAGGATTCCAACTCGTGTCTGAGTGAGTCTAAATCCATGGTTGTAACCAATCTCTAGTACCTGTGTAAACCTGCTGAGAAAAATGTAGCTGAGTAAGCCTGCTGAGAAAATGATTTCCTTCAGTACAGAACTACTGTCCTTGGTTCAGGTCAGTCACTGAGGTTTTTTTTCTTTTTGAGGCAGCTCACAGAGGTCTATGTTTATCTGTTGCTGGGTCTTGGTTAGGGCACATGAGCTGGATAAGAGGGGCTCACAGGCTGAACTGTATGCAGGGGAGGGAAGAGACGGTGACAGGCTAAGGGAACTGCGTTATGTAAATCCTCCTTGCAAGTACCCTGGCACCTGCACCTTCTCCACACACCCTGTTCCCAATCAGACTTAGCTTTCAAAGGTATGCAGACCACAGGGACATCTGATGTGGGTTGCTGGGATTTGTCCTACATCTATGATGAATTTAGGCAACATATTCCAGTTTTTTAATGACTTGTTTCATAGCCTCTCTCAAGAAAACACAAAAGTATCTAAAGTCAACTATATATAATGAGTTATTTTTTTCATGAGGAATGACATTTCAGCCCTGAATGATGAAAGTCACTTAGCTCACCTCTAATCGAGGACACCGATCCATCTATACTCAGAAAGTATTGCAAAAACCAGAAACCAAAAATGTTCATGGACAGCACTGAGATGGCTTCTGTTGCTAGGGTGCCCACTGATGCATATATTGATAACGACTCCATAACATCATATTAATAAAGTTGATGTGTCTTTGGTTGACTGGCCAACTATGGCTGCCTTCAAAGTTATTAAACTTCAGACCAGGCTCAAGATTTATTAAGAGATCTTGCTGCCCGATAAGTCTGCGTAGTGATTTTCTTACAGCAGTTGCTATCATGTTCAGCCAATGGGTAAATTTCCAGCAATCAAGGTTTTGAGAGAAACTGAAATCAAATTTAATATAATTCAACTACAACAAGAATGCAACCAAAAAGTAGAAAATGCCAGACACAAATGATTTCTTCAGACAATTATACATAATTGACATTAAAGAAGAATTGCTTCAGGAACCCAGGAATCTAGGGAACACAATTTTTGCTTTACAAAAAACACTGTTGGTTCATTATCGTCATCTTTATCATCATCAACAATATCATCATCAAAACTAACATTTACCGACCACTTACCCTACATGAGGCACTGCAATAGGCACTTTATCAGCTCATTTATTCCTCCCCCAAATGCTACAAAATAGATACAATTATTATCTTATTATTATATTTCCTTTTACAGTGAGATTTCTGAGATTTAAAGCAAGTGATTTACCTACATTTACATGGTTTCAAGTGGCAAAGCTAAAGTCAACTCAAGTCAATGTGGGTCAGAGTCCATGTGCTCACTGTGACACCAGGCATTGCGCTCTGTACTGAGCAGTCACCAAGGGTCCAGAAGATGGGGAGGAGGTAGTTGCCAATGAGGTTAACCTGTACCGATGAGAGACAAGAGATAGCAAGGGATTGAACCAGTAAGTCCCACTCCTTTCTCCCCTGCATGAATAGCTATGACATATGGTTTCTATAAGCTTTCTAATGAATATCCCGTTGAACAACTTCTCGTAAAGTGGTGGCCAGCCAGTGGCACATGGCATCACATTTTCCTCATCTTTCTTTGTCTTGCTTCCCTACTTCCCTTTACATGCATGGCTCTGGGTATGCACTCGTCAAAGAAAGCATCAGTGCTTTAAACCTTGCCTTGGCTCTGCTTTGTAGGGTATAGGCTAAGACCTAGAGGTCTAGGCTAAGTATCATCTCAACCTTACATTTTCAAAAACTGGGTTTCTGGGAAGTAAAGTGTTGCCCTAAATAACACATCCACCAAGGCAGAACAAGTATTCAAACTGAATACCAGCAGATTCAAAAGCCTAGTGTTGACTGAATTAACCCGATTTCAGAAACTCAGTAATTGCATTGTTTTAAGTCTGCAGGAGTCTAGTACGTTGACATTAGATTCACATATTTGCTCAGCCAATCCTGAATCATGAACATGCATGTAGACTACCACACACTTACACTTATACAAGCAAACTCAAGTTGGAGGGACAGTGCTTCCTCTTCTATTTCACTCACAATCTTTGAATTGCTTTTAGTATTAATCACAAACTTTTTTCTGGTATGTCTTTCTTTTCTGGTTTAAGTATAATTAAGTAAATATCTGTTGGAAGTCATCTACATGCAATGTACTGGGCAAATCACTCGACTGTTTCCGAATCCGACGCTGCTTATATATAAGCTGGCTGACGGAGTGTCCATGGTTTGATTAGCCTTGAGCATATCCCTGCCCTAGAAGTCCAAATAAGCAAGATAGGAGTCTTTCTCTGAATTCTAGAGCAACCATCCTCAATCCTAGTTCAAACACACAGAGGAATGTATAAAATTATCTCAAGAGATATAGAATATTTTCTTCAAAAATGTCTAAGCAAATTAACCTCAATGCTTTTATTTATTTATTCACTTTTGAGAAACAAATGTATGTTATCCTTCACTTTCAGTTAGAACATGCATTAGATAAAATCAGCCTAAATAAGATGGGATGTGGATGTCCCAAAAATGGTGGGGATTATGCTTTTAAAGCATCTAGGAAATCACCAGAATCTTGTATCTGACCTGTGAGGATAAAAATGGATTAAACCAGTTCCTTGGAGAAGAGTATTAGAACCAATGCCTCACAATTAGTCTTCAAAAAAATCAGCTCCTTCAGAATACAAAGAGGTGCTTGTGTTACCCTCCATTGTCAAAGCTTTTTGAAATATTGTGAAACAAGAAACATCAGCTTATCTCTGTCTGAAGTGAATGCACAGAATGAGGGAAGGATGGACTCACAGCCCAGGACAAAGAGAGAATTCTTCTCCTGCATTTTCCCAGGCTGTCTCCCCATCACCCAGGGGTTTGGGGGATGCCATCTACCACCCACCCTCGGGAAACAGGCCTAGTTTATGCAAGGTGCTGCTCTCAAGGTACTGCAAGTAGCATTTTAAAGACTTCTTTTATAACTTCATTTGCAGCCCTTACCATTGGTAAAACAATTCATCTTCCTCAAAATCCTTTTTGAAATCTTTGTCCTCTCCCTTCTGCTAAGAGTCGAGACAGAATCCTTTTGGTGCTCTCTTCTAACTGGAATGCTCGTGAGCTGCAGATGATTTAAATATGTCCCTTCTAAACTACTGTCTTAGTTTTGGCACCTCCCAAAAGAGGTCCCCAAAGACTTGAGTGACAGTAGTTTAATTGGGTGGTGATTCCTGGGCATAGAATTGAGGCAGTGGGAACTTGAGATAGGGAGGGGAGAAAGCCAATAATGAATGTGTTAATGGGAGAGTTACTACTATGGGAACCTGAGGCTCACGTCCCTTGGAGAGCACATCTCAGAATCACCACACTGGAGGACAGAGAATTGGGTCTGACCAACCTTTGCCATCTCCCATTGGTGGAGAGTTGCCTCAGGGGAATGAGCTTCCCTGCATTTCCAACTTACCCCCAAGAATTCGTGGAGGCATAAGGAGTGTGCAGGAGGAACCCCTCAGGCAGAGAAGTGAGTGGCAGCTGCTTGAGGAGGGAAGCTGCTGCTGTGTTGAAAACTGTCTTTCCCTGCAGCTGCAGGTGGACTCAGGTGGGACAGGGGACATGAAGCAGGCAACTACCTTCCTCTTACTCCCACCTCTCTCATCTCAAATATGCTTTGAAAATCCTTGACAAAGTTGCCTTAGGAAAGAATTGTACCTCTGGCCCTTATTAGTTATGTTATCATATGCTGAGTTCAACCTCTCTGGATCTCAAATCCTTTAAGATGAAGATGGTAACAGTATCTACTTCATATGGTTTTTGAGGAGACTAAAATATGACAATGCATATAAAGCCCTTAGCACAGCGCCAGCACAGCACTCAGTAAAATACTGGCAATTGTTATGAGCTTTGTTTTGTATTTATAAGTAGTTTTTGGTTTCCTAATGCACTTAAAATTTATGTTTACATTATACTGTAGTCTATTAAGTGAGGAAAAGCACATGTCTAAAAAGCAATGTATATCGCTTACTTTTTTTTTTTTTTTTTTTTTTTTTTTTTTTTT
>PVKP010011686.1:0-62372 GCA_004027715.1 Plecturocebus donacophilus | reverse complement strand
CCTTTCCTTTCCTTTCCTTTCCTTTCCTTTCCTTTCCTTTCCTTTCCTTTCCTTTCCTTTCCTTTCCTTTCCTTTCCTTTCCTTTCCTTTCCTTTCCTTTCCTTTCCTTTCCTTTCCTTTCCTTTCCTCTTTCCCTTTCTTTCTTTCTTTCTTTCTTTTCTTTCTTTCTTTCTTTCTTTCCAGGCTGGAGTGCAGTGGCTGATCTCGGCTCACTGCAACCTCCTCCACCCAGGTTCAAGCGATTCTTCTGTCTGAGTCTCCTTAGTAGCTGAGATTACAGGCACATGCCACCACGCCCAGCTAATTTTTGTATTTTTAGTAGAGATGGGGTTTCATCATGTTGGTCAGGCTGGTCTCGAACTCCTGACACCGTGATCCACCTGCCTCGGCCTCCCAAAGTGCTGATTGCAGATGTGAGCCACTGCAACGGGCCTTCTTGCTCTCTTTCAACATCAAAGCTTGATCCCTGACATAGACCTCTTGGTATCTTTCAACACTAGAGCTCAATCCTACTTGGCCCCTCATTACTATAATTTAGGCTATTTTCTCTCTTCTCCAACTGCTATCATCTCCGCAATCATCTGTCAATTAAATTGTGGCAGTCACTTCTTAACTGACTTCCCAGCATTAATCCCTCAGGTCCCTGCTGATCAAGTCACTTATGGCCTTAAATCCATTCACTGGTGCCCCGGCGCTAAGAGATAAAAGTGACATTTTCTAACCTGGCATATAAAACCTTCCTCGTATGATCACTGCTACCCCTACAACGTTACACCTTCATAGTTTGTCATGTCTTCCCTGTTCTGCTATGTCCTTACCAACGTTCCCACAGATACAACCTCCCCCTCCCTGCCACCCTTAGCACTCCAGACCCCACTGATGTCCACTGTACTACAGGCAGTCTGAGCTGTTGAATAGTCCCTAAGCAGGCATGGTCACTGTCTCGTAACTGTGCCCTTCTGTATGCTGTCTTCTCCCTTGCCATCAGACCCTTCCTGTGTAGTCTCTCCCGCTTATTTCTTTGACTCTCAGATAGAATGTCAGTTCCTTTAAGAAGTCCACACTGCTGTTCCTCATTGGGGGCATTTAAGCACTTTCTCCATGCTGTTATACCCCAGCTTTTGCTCTTCCAAGCACTTTGACAGCATATTTTAATTGTGGGTATGTGTCTATCTAACTAACTGAGGTAGGCAACTATATCTTCATGTATGTTCTAGGTCAGCCTTGTAACTCCTTTCATGAGTCTGTTTCCCATGAGAAAAGGGATTCAGGTTCATAGTCTCTCATGTTTTCATGAGCTCTAAATTTGAGTGCTTATATCAAATTCAAAAGCATTATAATATCTAACAAAGGACCCAACACACTCAATAAATATTGAAATAATGATTTAATTTGTGAATGAAGTATTCTTCTATTTTGTTAATCTCTACTGTATTCCCATAGACAACTTTGCATTTGACATTTCTGTCTGTGTATGTGTGTGTATATATATATACATATATATACACACATTTAGCTTTAATTAAGCCATTGTAATTTAAGTTGGATTTATGTGGTCAGTAGCAACAGACAATTTAATAGTAAAACAGAAACTTTCTATCATATGTAATCTGAAAACACCCACATCAAAACACAAAAATTATAATAATACAGATAAATATGGATAATTTGGAAAATGCAAAAAAAGAGAAACCCCACCTCACAATCCAATTATCTGGAGAAAAATTATAATGTATTTCTAATTTTCCTCTAGCTTTTTCCCCCAAGTATTTGTTTGTTCACTGTATATTGCCTTTTTTTTGCAATTATGAATTTTATTGGTGATACTAGATAACATTTGGGCTTCTATTTAAGTATTAAACATGTCAATTTACTTGTAGAACAGAATAAATCAGGAACCCAGTGGTAATCATATAACTAAATATGTGGACTTTTCCAAGAAGGCTCCTAGACAATAGGAGAGCCTGGCAGGCAGGCAGGCAGAACTGTAGGTTTCTGCTACATCCACCTGGATTGTCAGGTGGTTGGGTGAAAAAGTGACCTCAGAAATGGGGAAGAATTCTACTTAACAGAAAGGTATGCTGGACAGACAGCATATGATCAGCTTCAGAGTGGGCTAGACGGCAGGAATATGGTGTATTCTGGCAGGCAGGTAGTGTAAATGGAAAACGTGGCTGCAGCCACTATGATAATACACACTGATTTATTTATGGTACCTACTTTGTGCCAAACACCATACTGGGAGCTAAAAATTCTGTGATGAATAAGATCCAGTTAATGATGGATTTGCAAAAGTAAATACACAATTATACCACTGTGTAGTAAATACTTCAGAGATGTCCTAAAGGAGAGATGTAGTTTGGGGTTTGGCAACCTCAGTTGCTGAGTAAGTCTGACTGCAGTTTTCTGAAAGGATCTCAGAAGAATTAGTGGCTTGTGGTTCAGTTGTGGACTCTGAAACTTAACAGGGAAAACACGAAAGCTAACCTGAGGTTAGACCTCAGGGAACCAGGTGGGAACTTAGTTCAAGGGCTACAACAGAAGTCTAATTTTTAGTATTAGTATTAATATTAGCCTTAATATTACTTTATTGAGGCTAGATATCCAAAGTCAAGTTTTCCACAGGATGAGTTTCTTCTGAGGGCTCTGATGAAGAATCTGTTCCATGCTTCTCTCCTGGCCTCTGGAGGTGTGCAGGCAATCTCTGAGGCCTTGTAGGTGAAGTTCTCCAGTTCCTGCCTTCATCTTCAAGTGATGCTCTCCCTGTGCCTCTGTCTTTTCACAGGCTATGCATTCCCTCTGTGTATATCCTTCTTTGTGTGCAAATTTCCCTTTTTATAGGACATCAGCCCTATTGGATTAGGGACTAGCCTCCTGACTTAAACTTGGATTGTCTCTGTAAAAACCTTATTTCCAAATAAAGTCACATTCTTTGGTTCTGGGGGTAATGACTTCAACACATCTTTTTGGTGAGACACAATTCAACCCATAACAATATCACATGCGCGCACACACACACACACACACACACACACACACACACACACACACACACAGATTAGAGGCATGTTTTTAAAAAGGGTGATTCAGAATGATAATACTGATGTGCCTAGAACTCCTTCAGTTTTGGGGAAACAATTGCAGGATTGGAATCACAGGCCAACTGGGGATTTAGCTGATGGTGAAGCTCAAAAGTCATACAGCTTACCATTAAAATGTATTTACATATCCTGAAGCCCTTTGTAAAAATGCTCTTAATGTACACAAATTCATTTAGTCGCCCTGTGCTGCTTAAACTTTTACTTTTGTCTTCTCTCAGCTACACTTAATTAACTCTTTAAAGTACAAAATATATTTTCTTTTTCTCTCTGCAATCATGAAAGATAAACCTGGACAAGGAAACCAGAAGAGTATTCACAAAACTACGCATCACAGCGTCTATAGTGAATGTTCACTTATGAGAAAGTGATTATAGTTCTTACTATGGCTGTGTAGCCCCAGGAGAAGAGTAAATTGTTCATACAATTAAACTGAACTTGAAATTAAAACTAATATTTTAGAATTATAAAATCTATTTTGTGATTTAACACATAAGTATCATATTAGCTTTACATCTTTGGGTAATTTACCAAGTCTTCACTTTAATAGATAAATAAAAGTGCTTTTATTATGTAAAAAAAGTGTGTACACTATTGAAAAGTAGATAATGTGCTTGGAGAATTCCATCAGCACGTTTTGGCTCATAAGAACAAGTTTACAGTCTGCACAGAACCTGGGACAGACCTGGCACCATAGTTTTGAAGAAAGAGTACTGGTTTAGCAATTAGATAACTACATTCTTTTCCTGGTCTGTCATGAACTCTTATTAGCATGTGTGTTCTTATCCATGCAAGGAGTTCAGGGTAGGTTTACCTCTTATATTCCTATCAGCTCTGAAATTGTGCACTTGTATTAAAGTTAAAATTATAAATTCTTCCTTTAAGAAAATGAATAATATAATATTTAAGAAGCTTTTTAACTCAATATTGTGTTTCTATGAGGTTCATGATTGTCTCTTTAAAAGCACAGAGATCATTTTGGCTTACCACAAAACTGACTTTCTACAAATTAGTTACCAAAACTAAAACAAAAAACAAAAAAAAAAGCATACACACAGAGAAATACACATTAACCAAGAGATCTGGCTTTTTTTTCTTAATAGTGGCTGAAACAGAATCTTTTTTAAGGGAATAAGGGAAGATGTGTATCATGTTCTTTCATTTAAAAAATTACAAACTTAAACATATATATGAATTTTATGAAGCTTTTGGAAATGTTCACCTACTTAAGGCCTATGGACTATGTTAGTTCTAATACCTACCCCCCTCCAAAAAAGCATAAGAAATATGAAAATGAGAGGAATTAGTTAAAAGAAAAAACAGTAAAATTTATTACAGGTAATGATGCTCCTCAAAGTTTTTTTTTTTATTATTAATGAAAAGGTGTAATGCTTACCTGCTTATCCATCTGATTTTTTTGGTTGGGTACTCAAGATTAGTCCTATGCAGTAGTCTAAAGCTAAGTATGTTTTGGAGTTTTGGTTAAACTTATTTGTTAACTATCAATTGAAGAATGTAGTAGCCTATATGAATCAGCACTTTAAAAATTTTGGCATTACAATTTCTGATTTTCAAAATAAGAACAGGATAATCAAATAAAGAACTCTGACAGCCTGATTCCTGTTATTTGGCCTTAAGGAGGTGTTTTTCCCTGTAAAAAAAAAAAAAACACACACACACACAGGGCCACATTATAAGCTCTGATATCCTTTAGAAAAAGACATAGTCTGCCTGGGGGCTGCCAGGGTCAAAAACAAAAGCACAGAGCACAGCTTGGTAGGGCTGGAAAGGGGCCAGATGGGAGGGATGAGAGATGTGCTTGGGTCCAGTTGAGCTGAATGTTCTGGGCAGGGAAAGGTCAGAGTCTGGGCAAGGGCAGGAACAGCAGGACCATGCCAACTCAGATGCCAGACATCAGGGTCATTCCAACTGGTAGATTCCATTTGTTTTTAATTATCAGCATACTGAAGAGACGTTTGCTTCTTGTAAATAGGATAACAAACAAATTAAACTCTAGCAGGTGCAAGAAGCTTATTCTGTCCTGAGCTAAAAACTGTCCTGGCTAAGATGTAACTTGCCAAACAGGGCTGGTGATAAGGAGGTACTCTTCTTCCCTGTGAAAACTCCTGGTTGTGGGCTCCAAGCAAAGAGATGCACAAGCAAATGCACCTGTTGTATCAGGTCATTTTTATTTTAGAGCGATGACTGAGGCAGTTGCTGATAGTTGCCTTGCTGTGTTGAAAGTCATTTCAAAACTTGGTATTTGAGCACAGTCTTGCCAAAATTTGAAGTTTCTGTCCAAGAAGCTTCAGTAGCTGTCTGCCATTATGAACAGCTCCCTAGGGCCCAAGGGTCCAGCTGCTTCACTAAGAAGTGTGATGCCATTTCTGAGGGGGATAATAAAATGCTAGCCTACAGTGCAGGGTCTGTAAATCAACACTTCAACTAGGAGGAACTAGATTTCTCCCTAGGGTAACAGGAATGAGGCATTAATATGCTAATTTGAGTCCAAATTCAGTCCCTTCATTCTTTGATTTTGTGTTAATTCTCCCGTTTATGCCTGTGCACACGTCAATCTGAAAATCCTTTAGTGGAATGGACAACCAGCTGTCCAAGGTGAGTGAGTTCTCATTCCTTAACAGAGGCAGAGACACAGATTAGATGTTCCCCTGGGGGATCTTTCCAATCAGGACTCTGAAAGCACAGCTTATCTCACACAAACTTGGTTCCCCGCAGAGAAACTTTAAAAGATGTGTTGCTTTTGCCAAGATTTTCTCTTGGTTTTTCGTTTAATTAATAGGGATTCAATTGAACCAAAATAAACCGTTTGTGGTCCATATGAATAGTGATTTCCTCGCCTTATTTTGTGAAGTATTTATATTGAATTTAGGAGCTCAGAAACAACTAAAAGAACCATTAGATGTGGAAATAAACAACATCTCAATGTTCTAAGGTGAGTTTTTTTCCTCCCTTTTCTCAGTAGATTTTAATTATATGAGAAACTTTAATGAATTGTCAAAAATTTGCACATAATTGGAAGCAAGCAGTGCCTGTTATAGCTGTAACACATCATCTATAAACAAAATTTAACTAGACGATAAAACCAGCTCTTAGAATATTTCAGAATTTCACTTATCCAAAAATATTACAAAAAGTCTACTATGTGAACGGGACCATGTGATGACCTGGAAATGTAAAAAATAAAATAAAATAAATATGGTGTAGCCCCTAAGGATTTCATTTACTGAGTAGTCAGAGATATTAACAATATCAAGATTATTATTAAATTGCTAAAATAGAATTATGTACATGGTGCAATTGGTGTATGGAGTAAGTAGAGATCAAAGAAAACATTACAGAGAAGGAGGCATTTGAACCAAGATGAAAGGGTGCATGGAATAGTGAAAGGAAAATGAATAAATGTGAGTGCGGTAATTCTAGTTGGAAGATACATACAGGCAGAGACACAAAGGCATCATGAAGGCATGTGTGCTTGTGGAGCTACTGGCATTTAGTTA
This sequence comes from Plecturocebus donacophilus, assembly GCA_004027715.1. Lineage (NCBI taxonomy): Eukaryota > Metazoa > Chordata > Mammalia > Primates > Pitheciidae > Plecturocebus > Plecturocebus donacophilus. The sequence continues at coordinate 55,756 of PVKP010011686.1, read as the reverse complement.
TAATGAGAATGTAAAGTTCAAGGAGAAATTCTTTGTAGATGACATTGGGTTGGTAAACATGGGGTTAGTAAGCAAATGTCAGATCACTAGAGCAGTAAAGTATTTTTATATTTGATATAGCACCTACTATGTGACAGATTTCATGTTAAGTAATGAGGAGGCACTAATATTTGCAACATAGGAGTGAATGATATCAGATTTTCATGTTAGAAAGCTTATGATGAAACATAAAAATCTAAAATCTAAACATTCAAAAGAGAAGTCAGAATATTGTAATATTATGATAGGTATAATAATATGCGAAAGAGAGACATCCTGCTTCAACTTCTGAATTGTTACTTGGTCTCTTCCCCTTTGCTCTCCTAGTCTCTTACTAGGCTAATTTCCTCTCATTTCTCACATTCTTAAATGTCATTTCTGCCAAGGGCCCTTCCCCTAACAAACAGGTTAGATTAGGTCATTTCATACATCAACATTCCACCCTGCATGTTTTCTTCATAGCAATTTGACTCCCTGCATTTACCTACCTTTGTAATTATTTGCTTAGCACCCACTAGCCATTAGCTTATTGACATCATGGAGACAGGAATGAACTCTATCTTGTTTAGCAGAGTCTTTAGCACATAGCAGGTGTTCTTCCCATATTCTTGTGTAAATAAATGATAGGGAGAATAATATTAGATAAAAGAAAATGAGTAAGAGAAATATTTTAAAAGCATTATTGAAAGAGCTTGGTGAATGAATGAAAAGGAAAAATAAAAGAGAAAGACAAATTGGGTTGAGTCTCATATTTCTAGCGTGGATAATTAATCAGAATTATGACTAAGGCATGGGGTAAGATTATGACTTAAATTTTAGCCCTGTTGTAATAATTGATGGGATTACTGCTCATATTAAATTAAATTTTATTTTTGTTGTAAAGATTTGGTATTTTCTAGTCTTATTCCAGTATATTTTTAAAAACTTTTAGTGTGAAATGTTTCTATAGAAGATTAACACATACTATTTAGGTTGATTGTTCTTTGCTTCAAGATCAGAAAATAGTATCTCTGTATTTTTGTCCTTATGTTTCCGGCATTCATCCAATATCAAAGCCAGGCTCCTTTGGCATACAGTATGATAATTTTTTTTTAAATGTTCAATTCTTTAAATTAAAGATTTGGAAAAGCTGACGGGTATTCTTATCTTTGTAATCAGACATGGTTTGGGCACTAACTAGTTTGTGCTTGGATATGAAACAAAAATAGGACTAAGAAATAAATCTATAATTATCTTGAAGTTTAAACCTCTAACTATATAAAATCTCAATCTAGTTAGAGGAAGATTTCTAAAAGTAGCAAATAAGTTTTTGACATCAAAAACTGCCAGGCAATCATCTCCTCATTTACTCCTGTTATTTAAATAAAAAGTATTTATTTGTTTCTTTTCAGTTACACAGAAAGAAAAAGAAAAAGAAAAAGTAAAAGAAAAAGAAAAACCTGAAAAGAAAGGTATGAAGTTATTCTTATTACTGTTATTATCTTATTATTGTTATTATCTTATTATTCTTATTACTGTCTTACTACATTGAGTCCTTTCCCACTGACTTCCTGCTCTTTACATTCAGATTTTAGATGACCATGCATTTTCACAAATTAAATTAGAATTATTTTCTCAGAATAGAATCTAAAAAAAGGACTTTCTGGATTGAGAAAAATAAAATACTTAAGACTGTTGACTTCAGTTACCACTTTACTTTCCAGAAATGTTATGTCAATTTTTCTTCTGGAAGTTTTGAGACTGCCTTAGCCAGCCATGAGGATACTAGAGGATATTATGTTAGAAATACTTGGCAGTTTGATAGGTAAGAAAGTAGATCTCATTATTGTAGCTTGCATATTTTGATTATCTGTTAGACTGCTTTAAATTCTAATTTTCATTTTTTTATGTAGAATAGATAATAAGATCTAATTGCTCAACACATAAAGATGCTTTGTGAAAACCTTCCTCTTACCTTGCTCCCAGTTTCCTGGTTCCCATTTCATGCCAAACCCATATATTCACAGTAAATCACTCATATGAATTTTACATGCATACTTCCAGAGCTGTATTAGGTGTTTTCCAGATAATACATGTCATTTTACTCCCCACTTTTACATAAAATCTAGTATATCCTATAATCCAACTTCTACAATTTAACAATATATTCTAGAAATCTTTTCATATCACTATTTTCCTCATTCTCTTTAAAAAGCTTCATGGTGTTTAGATGAGAATATGTTCTTCCACAGTATTTTTTCCTGATAATCTAGTTTATTGTTACAGATAATTTTATTTTTTATTTTATTCATTAAATTCTTCAGTTCTAGGATTTCTGTTTGGGTCTTTCTTATGATATCTATCTCTTTATGGAATTTCTCATTCATATCATGGATTATTTTTCTCCTTCCTTTGTATTGTTTATTTGTGCTCTTTTTTCTCTCTGAGTTTTCTTAAGATTATTATTTTGAACAGGCATTTCATAGATTTCCCTTTTCTAGAGGACTATTACTGGAGTGTTATTGTGTTCATTTGAATGTGTCATGTTTTCTTAGTTTTTCTTAAATTTTACTTTAAGTTATGGGATACACACGCAGGTTTGTTACATAGCTATACATGTGCCAGGTGGTTTCCTGCACCTATCAACCCATCATTTAGGTTTTAAGCCCTGCATGCATTAGGTATTTGTCCTAATTCTCTCCCTCTCCTTGCTCCTAACCCCCTGACAAGCCCTGGTAGATGCTCCCCCTGAGCATCTGGTGTGTGATGCTCCCCCCGAGTCTATGTGTTCTCAATGTCAACTCCCACTTATGAGTGAGAACATGCAGTGTCTGGTTTTCTGTTCCTGTGTTAGTTTGCTGAGAATGATGGCTTCCAGCTTCATCGATGTCCCTGCAAAGTGTTAACTGCTTACTATTTATAAGTGGAAAGATTCAAATACGGTTTTTAGTGATGTATATATCTTTGTGTGTAACTGTCCACACTCACTGTCCATTTCTCCTAATATGTGTGTGTGTGTGTGTGTGTGTGTGTGTGTGTGTGTGTGTGTGTGTGTGTTGTGGGTATGTGTACCCCTTAGCCTATAACTTCTTTTCAAATATTTTTCTGAGTTTGTTTCATAGTTAATGTTATGCTTTCTGTCCATGTGAATGGACATGTGTGAGTTCATATATGTTTAGATTCTTGAATTTTTAGGTGGTTATATATGTTGATATCATCTTGTCTTGTTTCTGGCTTTGAATTGTCATTCAAGAATCAATTCAACAGCCACTAAAATTTTCCTCGAGTTTAAAACAGATTTTTGTGTGTGTTTGCATTTGTTTTTTGTTTTGTTTTGTTTTATGTTTGAGAGAGAGTCTCACTCTGCCCCCCAGGCTGGAGTGCAGTGGTGCGGCCTTGGCTCACTGCAGTCTCTGCCTCCGGGTTCGAGGACCCTCATGGCTCAACAGCCCTGGTAGCTAGGACTACAAACATGCGCCGCCATACCCGGCTAATTTTCGTGTTTTTAGTAGAGATGGGGTTTTGCCATGTTGGCTAGGCCGGTCTCAAACTCCTGACCTCAAGTGATCTGCTTACCTCAGCCTCCCAAAGTGCTGGGATTACGGATGTGGGCCACAGTGCCCAGTCAAAAAAGATTGTTTTATATTTTAAATTTAACTTTAATTCCTCAAAAATCCACTTCAATGTATGATGTGAAGTAAGATTGTAACTTAATTTTTGCTACTGTTTTAGAGTGGATTGTGTCTAGGATAACTGGGCTAGACTTCAGCTGACTTAGGCATCCAGAGTATGCATAGTCTGTTGAACTTTTTTGTTTTGTTAAGCATTCCACTTAGGTAGAACGTGTTATGACATTTAGGAATCAGATCTGTTGAACCATGTTTACATATTATTTATGGTATATTTACACTTGAAAATATCAAAATCTCGTAAGTCACCATCAAAAAACTTACTCATGTAACCAAAATCACCTGTACCCTAATAACCTATGGAAAAAAAAGAAAATTCCAATTAAATAGTTGTAATTTTTCTTCATGTTTACTTTGTGTCAATTTCCATGAACTTCAATACAGCCATCTCCTTTCTCTGTTCTAGAAATAGGTGACCATTTCCTGTCTGCTATTGGATTAAGGAAACTTATTAGCACCAGGTTCTGCATCTCTGACTCAGTGAAATAATCTGCTATTTCTTGTGATTTTTTTTCAAACTTCACAATAGCTAAATGTTTTCTGTTAAAAAAAAAAGTTGGAATTTTTTTGCCATTAAATTATAAATGCTGCAAAAAAATGTATTCAAATTGAAAAGCAGAAATAAAATGCTGCATTATAAGTGCTCTTTTATTTACTGTATGCCAATTAAAGGATGTTTCTATTTTAGGAGATATGTCATTATAATATAGTCCTGTGACCTTATGTGCATAGTGCCCTGCTTAGCCTAGCATAATGCTCCTTCTGTTAACATTGTCTAAGCTATTACCTATAATCCCAAATGGTAGTGGAGGTGGCCGTGGGCAGGCGTGAGTGGTGGAGAGGCTGAAACTCTGGAGGGGGGGCACCTGCTCTCTCAGCAGCTTTGCATCTATCAAGGACACTTGGTCTTCAACTGAACATTAGGCTTTTTGAGGTTTAAACCATCTTTCCAGGATTCTGGAGGACATTATTCATCAACTGTATTTGAAAAGAATAGATTTTTGAATACATATGTTAAGCATTTTTAATGATGTAAATAAAGCTGACGTATGTTATTACTCTTCTTGCTATATAGTTGTAGAAATGGAAATATGTGGAACTAATTTTTCCTCTAGTAATTCAATATCCAGACTTTATCAACTACTCAATTAAATCTCATATTTTACTATTTAATTTTCATAGTTTAATTACCATTGTTATTCTTGAAAAAAATAGTGTGTAAATATTGAAAAATGTATGATGATTTGGAAAACTACCAAACCACACAATTCAATATATTCGAAATTTAAAAATAAACATAATGATATTTTTTGACAAATTCTTATAAAAACTTTTCACTCTCAGTTTGTCTTCCCTGAAAGCTTTATCTATTTGAAATAATAACTTGAAAAAGAGTGGAATTGATTTTCAAAGTGCTTTTTGAGTCTTAATGCCTACACCTTTACATTGAATTCTATACAGCTGTTATTACATTGGTACCTCTTTATCTCTTAATTAGACTTATTAATGTGATAAATTTTAAAAATATTACATATTAGATTTTAGTGCTTATGAAACAGGTCAAAAGGAAGCTTGCTTTTGAAATCTATTAAAATGTGTACTAATGTAAAATTTTCTGTTTAAGCAACTCACAAGGAAAAAATTGAGAAAAAAGAAAAACCAGAAACAAAGACAATGGCAAAAGGTAACTTTTCAATTTATTATTTCCATAACTGAATATTTTGAAAGACTAATTTTTGGGTAATGGATAGTTGGATATTTGTAAACTTTTATTATTTTATTTATATTAAAAAGTTAATTTGGTCTTACATTAACATTTAATATCTAAAAGAATAATTAAACTGAATACTTACAATAACAGAGAATCTCAAAATGTGAAAGGAAAATGAAGAACTTCACCATATGTGGTAGACAGAATTTTGAGCCTCATAACCCTCATTCCCTCCTTGGTGTCATCCCTGTGGTTATATTACATTACATGGCAAAAAATATTTTTGCAGTAGTGAAGATTGATCTAAAATAGGGAGGTTCTCCTGGATTATCCAAGTGGACTCAATGTAATACCAAGAGTCTTTAAAAGTAGAGAGATTCATCACCTCAAACATTTACTATTTCTTTGCTTTGGGAGCATTCCAAATTCACTCTCTAGTTATTTTGAAATATACGATAAATTACTGTTAACTATAGTCATTTTATTTTGTTACTGAGCACCAAGAACATATATTGAGGAAAGGACAGTCTCTTCAATAAATTGTAATAGGAAAACTGGATATGCAGAAGAATGAAACTAGATCCCTATCTTTCACCATATAAAAAATTAACTCAAAATGAATTAAACACTTAAATGTAGGACATGAAACTACTCGAAAAAAACATTGGGGAAATGCTTCAGAACATGGGTATGTGCAAAAATTTCTTGAGTAAGACCTCAAAAGCACAGACAATCAAAGCAAAAATAGTCAAATGGACAACTTCTGCATAGTAAATGATTTTCTTGTATCAGAAAGAAAGGGTCAGCTGGGCATGGTGGCTTACACTTGTAATCCCAGCATTTTGTAAGGCTGAGGCAGGTGAATCACTTGAGGTCAGGAGTTCAAAACCAGCCTGGCCAACATAGTGAAACGCTATCTCTTCTAAAAATTCAAAAATTAGCCAGGTGTGGTGGCATACGTTTGTAATCCCAGCTACTTGGGACGCTGAGGCAGGAGAATCCCTTGAATCCTGTAGGTGGAAGTTGCAGTGAGCAAGATCTCTCCACTGCACTGTAGCCTTGGCAACAGAGAGAGACTCTGTCTAAAAAAAATAAAAAGGTCATGCATAAATCTTGGTCAATATTTTAGAAGTTTGAGAACTGAGGGTATCTTAATAATATCCCAAATATATTTATTAGTATATCACTTTAATATTATACATTTTGGCATATTGAATAACAAAGTTTTTCTGTATTAAATTTATCTGTCCATTACTAGAAAAAAATAGATTTTATCCAGTAATTTAATATTATTCCCTACATTTAAATTGCTTCCTTATCTTTTAAAATATACGTTTTGTGTAATCAGAAGCCTCAATTCAGTGTTTTTAAGAAACTATTTATGTAAAAATTAGAAGTTATTTTTAAGATTTAGTTTGATTACTAAATGTAAAAATGAGATATTTGAATCAGATATATTTTTAATAAATTTTCCATTAGATAAGCAAACATTTTATTAAAGCTAATATAGATAACCTATGAATTGAAATATTTTTAGAAGTTAACATGAATTTACTTTTAAGATTAAATTAAAATAAATAAATGTAATTTTATTTTGTTTCTTCTGTTTCATAAATGCAAATGAAAATAAATTTGGTATATATATTTAATTTATTTCATTACATATATATGAAATCATATTTGATAGATGTATGAAATCCAGTAGACATTTTAAAGATCATATAAATTAATTACCTAGTTTAACAGATGAAGAAAGTGACCTCTAGAGAGAAGGAAAAATTTTTTGCCAGGTCACAAAACTAGTATGTGATTGGGTTAAGACAAAAATCCAGGTGAAATGAGTATAAATTGAGTTTTCTATATAAAAATAATTAAATACAGGTCTTCAAGCATCATTTTGTTTTTTAAAATATTTGCTAAATACTGTATTAGTTAATTATTTCTTTGTAAAGCATTACCATGAAATTTGAGGCTTAAATTAATGCACATTTATTATCACACAATTTCTGTCGATCAAGAATCTGGGCATGGCTTAGCTTAGCCCTCTGTTTCACAATCTCACAAGTTGGAACAAAGCGTTAATTAGGACTTCAGTCTCATCTGAGGGTTCAGCTAAGGAAGGATCATTTTCAAGTTCACTGTGTGGTTGTTGGTGAGATTCACTTCCTCAAGGACTATTAGCCAGTCAATTCTTGGCTGGCTGTTGGCCAGGGAACATCTTCAGTTCCTTGACACACGAGTCTCATGAACATGACAGCTGGCTTCATTAACCCTAATGAGAGAGAAGCAGTCAGGAAGACTGAAATTACAATCTTATGTAAACTAATCATTTAAGTCACATTCAATCACCTTTGCCATATACTATGGGTTAGCAGCAAATTCCTAGGCCAACACATATTGAAGGGAAGATGATTGCACAAGGATATGATTGCCACAAGTTGGAAATCACTGGGGGCCATCTTAAGTCAGCTTGCCATAAATACTTTCCATTTACATATTTACATCATTATTCTAGGGGAGATAAACACACACATAGACATACACACACAAGCATACAAATATGTATGCATATGTATATATGTGTCTGTTTACAACATGTATATGTATATGTGTGTATATGTTTGCATACAATATATATTTTTTACTTTTATTTTATATGTGTATGTATTATGTTAGTTATAAGAAATTAATAGAAAGTGTTCTTTATATAATAGGTGATTTCTGGTAAAAGAAAATAAGATAAAAAAAGCATAAGCCTTCTATGACATTAAAGATAGAAAAAATTATGAAGTACCTTTGAAAGGTGTGACCCGTTGAAGTAGAATAGCCCTTTGAAGAGCTGTGATTTCCAGAGGCACTTGCATAGAATGCAGCATGTTTCTTGCTCTGTTGCAAGTACTGCTTGCTCAAAGGCAGCCATTAGTTAGAACACTTCAGGGACTCCTCCTGGGGAAGAGTAGACCTTTAATGTCTACCTTAATACATGTATAGGACCCCATAGCCATTGAGAAAACTAACCTATTTATGTAGTTTGTTAAAAGTAGCAGAGACAGGGAAGAAGAAGAAGAAGACAATAATGAATAGAGAAGTTGAGTGAGATGAGCGAAGTTTGGGTGAGGCTAATTGATGTGGAAATCAGTGTAACTTTCATACCTTCAGATGTCTGTGTGTTTGATGAAGTGGGAGAGGTTATTGTTGCCTTGGTCACTTTGAGGAAGATATCGCTTTTACTTGGTTTATGTATGTGTATATCTGCCCTTATATGTCTTAAAAAACATTTTTGTTATCATCTTTTTTAGGTTAATATTAATAATTGTGCAAGTTACTGTGATTAGAAATTGGGTTAGGCATTCTGATTCTACTCTTTCTACTCCTGACTCATTTAGTTGCACCATTTTTGATAAATGGCTTTTTGATACTAGATTTTTCACATGGAACATAATAATGATATAGTAATCCCTGCTGTACATTAAACTCTGGGTAAGTTCTAGGGAAACTCCAAGAGCTCTAGACATGTAGATTACCCAGATTTAATATTAACAATGTTTACCTACTTATTTTGCAAAATTCAAAGTTCTTTTTCTCGGTGTTACTTATCTCCACAGCTTCCATAGAAGAAGAGATAGATATAGTGGTGATTCTTTTCTTAATGCAAAGAAACTAAAGCAGAGAGAAATAAAGCAGTTTGTAGTTCTTCATGAAATGAAAGATAAAATTTGTTATTTTCTAACACCAAAAATGTATATAGTATGTTAGTATTTTTACTGAGGGATACTGTTCTATTTAATGCTTTGGCATCAGACATTCTGAATCAGATACAATAGGTTAATGGATCATGTTAATGCCGAGATTGTATCAAATATGCTGAGGTCATTTTTTGATTAGAATATTTTGTTTTCCATTTGACAAAAGTCATGAATAAAATGCCTTAAATAAAACGGGGTGATTTGAATACAACATGGTAATGCTTTATGTTTTTTTATTCCTTAATAAAGTTCATCACTTAAATTATTTCAGGGAAAAATCAGGAAAAATATTTTGGCACAAAATTGAAAAATATCTACTCAACTTAAAAGTAAATAGAAGTTGGACATTTCTTTGGTTTCATGACATTTTCTTTATTATAGCCATATCATTTAGTTCTCACCATTTTTTTTACTAATATGAGGCAAAGGTATCTATTTCAAGGGTGAAGGTGATTGAGAAGTGTCTAAAATAGGTAGAAAATATTTTATTATTTTTATACTTAAAGTCAATTATAATGAATTTGCTATATATGTGGTTCTGCCTCTTAGAAAATAATAATTGCCCACTTATAAATTATAATGGCATTAAAAATAGATCTGAATTTCACACATCTTTAATTCCATAGTATTAAGGTAAAATCAACTTTAACTTACAAGGAGTGGATAGCTGTCATTTTGAGAAAGCAAATATAACAATTTCACACAAATTAGTATAAACAACAAAGAAACAGTTGGCAAAATTAACAGGTTTAGGCAAATTTATTTCTAAACACATATTTACCTATGCAGTCTCTATAACACTATATAATACACATGATATTAGTATAGTGGAACATTTACTCTCTCATTCATCACAGCTGCTAACCCAGTATATATTTACCTTGTTTTCTCTGAAAAAACATTGTGCTAGAAACTACGGGGTTACAAAAATGAATAATAGAATTCCTACCCTAAAGCACTCTCTGTCTGGTAGGGAAGACACATAATCAACAACCATCTGTAATACAAGATATATAATAGATAATAAAATGTATACTTTAATAAAAATTCAGACAAATGGAAGCTCTGGGGAAGGCATTATTAATTCAATTGGGAAAGCCATTTTTTTTTTTTTTTTTTTTTGCATGTGATTGACCATGAAGAAATTTAATCCCAGCACTTTGGGAGGTGGAGGCAGGTGGATCACCTGAGGTCAGGAGTTCAAGATCAGCCTGGCCAACATGGTGAAACCCAGTCTCTACTAAAAATACAAAACTTAGCCAGGCGTGGTGGCATGTGACTGTAATTCCAGCTACTCAGGAGGCTGAGGCAGGAAAATTGCTTGAACTTGGGAGGCGGACGTTGCAGTGAGCTGAGATTGCACTACAGGCTGGGCAACAGAGCAAGACTTGGTCTCAAAAAAAAAAAAAGAAAAAAATTTAAATGTGTGAAAAATATAGAAAATGTGGAGAATGCAGTCTGACAATATTTGACAAATGAAAAATACATAAAATATTCAAGCGAAAGAAAGCAGTCCAGTAGAGGCAGAAACTTTCGGAAAGATGCCAAAAGATGGTAGCTAGGAGGAAGCCAGATATTGCAGGGTTTTAATTTTGCTATCCTGAAATTTATTCAGATATTTTTATTATTATGCTGATTTTTAGAGCTCCAGCAACTATCTGTGAGCCCAGGTTAACATAAACTATCTAGAAGTGTTTTGGGGGTGAACACATAATGAATTGTATGAGATTGAGGTGCTGTTGACCATTGCAGTGAAACTTTTGAAACTTTCTCCCCAGACAGACACTAATAAACATTTGAGTATGGAATTCTGGAATGATATCAATTTAAAGTCATCTGCAGAAAGCTGCTGTTCCAGTCACAGAAATGCATGAGTTTACTGTAGGAAGAAAAGAAACCAGCAAAGGAGATTTAGAAATGATTTATAGGAAGAAGAAGAAAATCTCCTGAGTGTAGTCATAGAAGCCACAAAGATGTTGAAAATTTATGGATATGTGAAAGCCCATCTCTACTAAAAATACAAAAGTAACCAGGCATCATGCTGAGTGCCTATAATCCTGGTTACTTGGGAGACTGAGGCAGGAGAATCGCCTGAAAATTGGAGGCGGAGATTGCAGTGAGCTGAGATTGTATCACTGCACTCCATCCTGGATGACAAAGCAGAACTCTATTTCAGAAAAAAAAAAAAAGAGAGAGAGAGAGGGAGAGAGTTTATGGAGTAATTTGGTAATATTTGTATGAGAATTTTATGATTAAACAACATTGGAAAATAGGTGCATCATAATTCTCTTTCTTGAAATACACTTTAGCCTTGAGAAAGTCCAAGCTAAAGGACCAGGTTAGGTTATTGTTTCCAAATGAATTTTGTCATGAGGACATCAACATCTACCTGTAAAATATCTGAAGTATTTGAGGAACAGTGTTTTGGAAAGTGCTGGCGTAGTCAATTAAGTGTGGTACCGCAGATGATTTTTGTTTTGCAATCTAACCGGCATCTGGCATTATCATTTTCATTCTCTCAGTGGGATCTTCTAATATTATCTTGGCTTAGCTTGAAATCATCATTTGGGTACCAAAGTCAAGAAACCATTTTTTCATAAAATTCTTTAACATGAGTGACAATAAAGGCCACATAGTACATTAGAAAATGACATAGAGGATTCCAACATTGTAGTAGAGTTGCTGTGGTGTATAGTGGTTATATGTAGTCATATACAATAAGTAATGTCCAATATGCAGCATCTATTATAAACAATTTTCCACAAATGATGTGCTACGTTGTTACAGCTTTCTAAAAGATGCTTAAATGATCCATAACCTAATTCATTTGTATCCCAGTTCCCTCTTCCAAAATACAGATAATATCAAATTAAGAATATGTGTATGTAAAAAAAGAACATATATTCTAATTTATATATGTATTTTTATATTTTTTTATTTATTCCCCTTTCAATTTCCAAGGACATGTTTAAGGGCTTTAAAAACTAGTAGTTTCTGCACTTTCAGTCTTTCCAAAGCCAAATCATTAGGGACTATATCTCTTTCAGTTTTCCTCTAATAGATTCCATTGGTTTATTTCTATTAGTCGAAACCAATGCAGATAATTTTACATTTTAATCACTAATTGTTGTCTTTAAAAATATTTTGTTGGCATTTCAGTTTCTTGAATGACCCTTAAGATTTTTCAGTTATGGAACAAAATGATCGCATACTTACAAAAGGAGAGGACTTCACTGGGCTCTTTGTTATGGATATTGTCTTTCACTGAACATCCCTGTATATCCATCCCCTGCATATTACAAATGCCTTCTTGTTGACATGCTAAGTTCCTATCAGCTTAAAAAATAGTGTTTTTCATGTACAAATTAAGAGCCACAACACTTTAGTAGTCTATCTAATACAGCACTTCATAAACTGTATGAAACTCTGATAATAGTCACAAGTGCTTAAGAACAGTATTTTTCTATTGTTTTCCTTCCTTCCCTCTTTCTTTTCCAATTTTTTTTAATGACCTAGTATAGATAAAACATTATGTTTGTAAATAAACAAAAATATTTCAACGTCTCTTAACTTCATACAGAAGAGAAGAAAACTAAGACTGCAGAAAAGAGTGAAGAAAAGACTAAAAAGGAAGTGAAAGGTGGAAAACAGGAGAAAGTGAAGCAACCAGCTGAAAAAGGAAAAGAAGTACAGAAAACACCATCAAAACCCAAAGAAAAGGACGACAAAGAGAAAGCAACCGTGTCAAAGCATGAACAGAAAGGTAAACATTCAGAGCAGGAGGCTGCCGGAGGTTCTAAAAGAATATTGGGCAAGAAGCACATGTGGTGAAATTAAAAGCTGAAAAAGAGCAAAGTCAGACTTCAAATGGGGGTAAAAGACATTAAAGTAAATATATCAGAAAGGAAATACAGTAAATTGGGAATTAATATTTATTTATAAAAATACTAAGATGTGTTCACATATCTAAAGGGGCATTTTGATGTATTTTTAAAAGGAATTTGGAGTTAGCATCTGGAATCACATAAAGATTAAAGATAAATGTTGAATTTTGGGGATACGAAATTTCTATTAAGAGGTGGAATAAAGATTACATGTATCACACTCTGGAGAAAAGTGGTCCCTCAGAATGACAGCAATTCCCAAGGAGTTTGTTAAGGGGTACATGTTCACATCATATAGAGTAAATATTGTGAAAACTATCCATACATCACTGTTGCATTGGCAAGAGCACATCATTTAGAATATAAATCAAATTATTAAATTCATTTAATAGGCAAGATGTATAGAGAAGAAAGTTCTCAAGATTCTTTTTCAGTTTCCATTGACTAAATTTCTAATGTTAGAGAACTTTGAATGTGACATATTGTGTCACTCTTCAGCAAGAGTGATGTCAAACTTACATCCCCACTTTGCAAAAATATAGCACTTAAATGGAGATGGAATATAAACCTGAATTTTTTATGAAGGGTGCTATGTGAATATACAGAGCTGAAGTTTTAAGAGGGCAACTAAGGGTCTTACTGCATCACATCTCTGGCACTTGTAGACTCTTTCCTTTCCTAAGTCCATTCCTGACTCCAAGTTGCAATATAATCCTGTGATACCTTTATAGAATATGGGGTCTAATATGTAGGGACTATTCCTATAATTGATGTTTCTTGGAGCCATTGCAAAACCAAAATTTTCTTTCCTTTGTAGCAGTTTTGACTAATGTTACCTATGGACTGTATCAAAGAATTGGCTTCTATTAGATTTTAGTTTAAGAAATCTTACAATTTTATCATAGAGCAAGCTATTTGGAGAAAAAAACTGAAAGTAATTTTTTCTCATTATAAGGTACAAGAAATGAAATTTGCAAACCACTTGTATTTTATCCACTCTGTATTTTTGTTTTTTCTCTTGAATTTGCATTTGTAAACTTTGATACATGAGTAGTATTTGTCAATTCTGATTTATATGATAAAAATACATATTTTAAAAATATATAGTTTTAAAAGGAAATATTTTTTCTTTATTCAGTGATCTACAAACCTTTTAACTTAGATAATATTAATGTCTTTAATGTTTTAATATGTAAGTGACATTAAAACTTAGGAGCTCTAAAACTTTTTCCAATTTTCGAGGTGATTATATCACCATAAAAAATTTTAAAAGTTAATTACTACTTCTATCAAAATTATGTCATTAATAAAATATTTTGGTAGACAAAAAGGATGAAGTAAATAAAGATAAAATATATTGAATATAATAATAAAAACCAGCAGAATTAATCTTTGGATTCACTGGTATGATTACTTAGATCCTAAAATCCTTTACACTTTAGATCATTGTTCAAAAAGAAAAATAATCACATGAAACCAATTAAAACCTACCAACTATATTCTAATTTTTAACCATAAATACAGAATGTAAAAAATTGATGCCAGTTGTACTTGGAAATGTTAAAATACTTATCTAGCAAGTAGGAACATTAATGTATTTTTTGATGTTCATTTTTCATATCTTTGGAGTTTTGGGAGCCATATTTCATTGATAAAGACTCATCACCAGAACACTTTAAAATAATGTTTATTTTTCAGGTCACAAATGTGTATTTCATTCTAACAGTAATCAGATTTATTAAAGACAGCATTGTATTACCATACCCATTTTCGGTCTACTATTTTTATTTCTACACAAAGAGCTATTTATCTATTAAAACAACATTCAAATATCATTTAGAGTTAAAAACAAAAGCACAAATGTGATTTTATCAGCTAAACAATTATAATTGCTAAAGCATGCCTCACTGTTGAGAACAGTTGCCATTAATTATATAAATGTACCATTAGGAGAGTAATCAAAAGTAACCTCTATGGCAGGTCAGACATATAAATATGTCATTTTATTTTTTTACTAAGCAAAGATTTAATTAAGAGCATTTTTTTAAATTAAAGAAAACGAATTACATTATGGTTTTAACTAAGCAAGATAAAGATGCAGTGTCTTTTTTTTTTAATTTGGGAGGCTTTGGTTTTGAAATTTTTATATTGATTACTTAGTGTAATTGTTGAGTTAGCTCTTTGGCCAAGAGAATGCTTATTCACATAGCTTAAGTTAGACCTAATATGTTTGAGGCGTTCTTTTAATGTAGATTTCTAAATATTTCTTTTAAAGAAATAGGGCTCATAGGTCCTTTACTCACTTGGAAACAGATTTTTACATGGGGCACATACTTACTAGTAATTATTTAATTACAAAGTATACAGGTGAATATATATAACACACATAACACACACACACACACACACACACACACACACACAAATCTAGTTTTTATAAACCCATCTAAACCTTTTTATAGAGTAGGAAGAGTTGGCATAATCAGACATTGCTCCCTAGTTTTCTTATGACCTCTGGGAGGTCTGAGGAGAAGGAAAAACAAATTTTCCAGCTGCCACACACTTTGTTCATTCACTCATTCTTTATTTATTTTTTGAACAACTATTTAAATATTTGTGGCAGGCAGAGAAAGTATAGCTAATGTGAATCTGTTATAGAGCTTTAGACCATATGTGTCCCATCCTCATTAGAGATTTCTTAAAAAAAATCGTTATTTTTTTGACATTCTGCACCCAGAATGTAGTTTTCCTTGGTTACCACTCCACAGGGAACACCAACTAGGCATCATTTGAATGACATCCATCACTGCCCCTGAGGATCAAGAAGGAGAGAAATGGACAGCATGTGTTTTTCCAAGAAGAATGTTCATTTGGGAAAAAAGTACTTAAATGAGCAAATTTAACATTATATAAATTATTATCTCAGGACTATGAAAGTTAGAATGGCAGGCCAATTTAGATTTTCTTTATGAAAAATTTTCTGCTATAATATTTAAGTTGGGTTTAAAGAAACATTTTTATAAAACAAACCTTCCAAAATCAGGAAGGCTTGGTTTTTCTGTATACTTAGATAGGTGAAGCAGATAAACTGGAAACTTCCCAACCCATACCTACCTAGAATTCTTATACATTGTTAAGGTCAATGCCAAGGACAGGTGGAAATGGACATCCTAATTTAAAATATTTGAGAATCCCTATCAGCTTTGATAGGAGTGAAAACATCTTTCTCATATTCCTATTGATATATTGCTGCCATTAGAATACAACAAGATAACAGCACTGTTTACATATAACAAAATCCTTCTAGGTGTTGTAGCAAATAATTTTCTAGATTAAAAAATATCCCGTGAATTCATAAGAAATTTCCTATTTATGATTAGAAGCTCATTGGGCTAATGGTTCATTAATTAAATGAATGATTTTTGGATCTAGGAAATGTAAGAAATATAAGTAAAGTACAGTTGTCCCACAGTATCTGTGGGGGGATAGTTTTCAGGATTCCCTGCAGAAACCAAAATCCACAGATGTTCAAGACTTTTCTATAAAGTGGACTAATATTTGCATATAACCTACACACATCCTCTTTAAATCGTCTCTAGATTACTTATATACCTAATGCAATGTATTTAATAAATGCTTTGTAAATACTTATACTGTATTGTTTAGGAAATAATGATAAGGGAAAAAAAGTCTGTATATGTTCAGTACAGACACAACCATGGTAGCCGTAATTATTATATATATATATACATATATACGTAATTATGTATATATATATATATATATACATATGAGACAGAGTCTCACTCTGTCACCCAGGCTGGAGTGTAGTGGTGCAATCTCAACTCACTGCAACCTCCGCCTCCAGGATGCAAGCAATTCTCCTGCCTCAGATTATAGGCGCCCATCACCACGCCCAGCTAAGTTTTGTATTTTAAGAGATGGGGTTTCACTATGTTGGCTAGGCTGGTCTCGAACTCCTGACCTCAAGTGATCCGCCCACTTCAGCCTTCCAAAGTGCTGGGATTGTAGGCACGTGGTTTGTTGAATACTCAGATGTGGAACCCAGGGAAATGGAGGGCTGACTGTACTTTGATAATATTTCAACATAAAAGCTAAAAAGTTTCGTTACACTCAGCACTCAGCTAAAGAAGAACCTCTGAAGTGTGAAGATTTTAATTAATTGAGTGCACTGTTTAACATTTTATGTATTTAGCCATCCCATCACAATTTGGGGCAGATAATAGTTCATTCGGAGGGGATGTTATATTACAAATAGTTCCTACATTCTAAACTTCCAACATATATAACAACAAAGACCCTTATTTGCTGTCATGGGAGTCTGTAGCGCCTCTAGGAGTAATTATTGTGGGAAAAGAAATGAAAGGTTTTAGATCAGTAATTAATACATTATAATTAGACTCATCTAAGGAGTTTGTATAAAATGCATATTCCTAGAGTCCAGATCCATGCCATTTTAATTTTTTCTGGTGATGGAGCCCAAAAATCAGTATTTTGACAATTTCCCTCTCTCATGTTTAAGCTACGCTGTGAGAACGACTCCTAGAGTATAGGGAGAACAAATCTAAAAACAGTACAGTCACTTAAAGTACTGAAATAAAAGGAACATACTGCTAGTTTCAGAAAGTCTACACTGGTCCAACTTCAAACTTTCTATTTAAGGGAAATGTACTTTTTCATCTTGCTTTGTCTTAGAACCAAATTGTCAGTTCTACAGTCTTGCTCAGGAAAACAGTCTTGTGTCTAGGAAAGAGAAAATACCCTCTACCTTAACCTTATGTCTCTCCCAATCGTAGGGTTCCCAGGTCCTCGGATCAGAAACTCCAGCTATTTCTGTCAGTACATCAAAGGGCAAATCGATGCATGGACTGATCTGAGGACTAGCCTCCTTCCCATTCCCTACCTCTCCTGTGGGAAAATGTGCTACAATTTCAACAACTAAAAGACGTGTAAATTTTTGGAACTTTATGAGTTTTGGCCTACTCAGATTTAGGCATTAATGAAAAAGATTATATTTTTACAACTTCTACAATAATTATATTTATTTTTTAAAGACCTGACAGAATTTCATAATAAAATGGATTACTCTAAAAATGCTGATAATACTCAAAAAAGAAAGGTTTACAAAAATCCTTAGAGGTGTGTTTGTTTAGTAAGAAACTCTGTTGTTTCATATATTTGACATGCATAATTTGGAGCAATTAAGAATGTATCATATTGCTTAAATCCAATAAACTCTCTTGGTCCTAAAAGCTGCCTTTGGGTTTGGTGGATTAATAAAATGCCTATTTAAGGAATATTGAAATGTAAATCATTTAGTAATATGTATGCTTTAAAGAAGATATGGTAAAGATTCATCAATTGATCTTTGAGTTGGATTGATAGCAGGAGAGTCTAAAGTTCTGTGTGGATTTAACATTAAGTACAATATCTTTAATTTAGAGAGAATATAAAAATCCCAAATCCTGAAGACCAAGTCTGCCTAAAATGATGTTCACATGCTGTTTTTTGTTTGTTTGTTTACTTTTACCATAGGCCATAAAACTAGTCAAGGTCATAAGATGATCATAAGAAGACTGCTCCATTGATTAATTTAACAACAATATCATTTGGTTCTGTTAGTCTGCTCTTGATTTACTCTCCCAATTTAAAAAGCATTTTTATTCAGAGGCCACCTAACAGTTCGCAAAGAGGTTAACCCTCCTACTGGTCTTTTGCAAAAAACATTCTGCAGCTCCATAGAGACAATTAGCAGAAAGGGGGTGGGGACTGAGTTTTTGATGAAACACTCCAAGTTGGAAACAATTTCCCCTCTTGTAAAACTTCTGTTTAATTATTGAAAGTTTATAAAAAGACAAATGGGAAAAATTGCTTTAATATGATGACTTGTAATCAATTATTTGATAAAACAGGTTTTTATTTGGAACACAACCATTATAAGATTAACCTGAACTAGTCTTTTTCAAGTTTTAAAGCTATTTTTGTATGGGAGAAATGAAGCATTACACTTATTGTCTTACTTTCTCTCTGTATTTTCATATGAGTGCAAATTATTCCTTCACAGAAAATATTGTAGTAACGAAAATAGAGTTGTGCTACTTTGTTTTGTTAAATCATTTCTCTGTAAAAAATGAAGTGTTGATGACATTTTTTCATTGCTCTTTTTCTTTCTACTCTGTCAGATCAGTATGCATTCTGTCGATATATGATTGACATGTTTGTCCATGGGGATTTAAAACCAGGTATTCCAAGCAATTCTTGTACATGTCTGTTTTAATAGTCTTTGTTTCTAAGATTGTTGGCTTTTTATGTACCTAACTGTACTTTTTATTTTTTAAAAATTGCATAATGCATGTGTAGATCTAGAATAAAACCAATAAAAAGCGGTGGCAATAACCGGCATTAAGGCCTTAATTTTACTTTCAGTCACTGCATGGCCTATTGCAAATGAAGTCAGTTGAAATGTAAAATAAGTGCTAATATCTTTATATATAAAGAATGCTAATATCTTTAATAATGTCTTGAAGCAGTGAATCATCTTATTCTTAGTAAACTTAGAAGAAAAGACCTATGACAATGGAAGTATCCTTCTTTTCTTAGTAGTGAACACAATTCATATTAAAATCATCACATTTCAAATATTTATACTTTGTTTTCCAAAACTTTTAAATTTTCTCCCTTATACATGAGCTTGGTTTAGCCACTCCAAAGAACTATTGATGGAAATAGATAATTTTGAAATTAATGTTCAACACAATGGGGAAGGATTTTGAGTTAAAGGAATATATCTACCTTGTCTTGTATCTTTAAATGTTGCCCAGAGTAAAAAAGGTATTTTTTTTACTAACATCTGAACTAAGAATAAGTAACTTGATTGCTGGTACTATGCCTTTTGCAGATTTAAAAACTGACAGAACTATGTGCATGTTTGGAAAACGTTTCCAAGAAGACAGTATTGTTAAGGAAGGAGCTAATTTATGTTAGAATAATTGAAGCTGATTGCTTAAAGCCAGCTATATTTTTATTTTCTTAACTATTTTGTGAAAGTCTTTCTAAAATATATAATTATATGTAATCATAATTTATGCGTATGTTGTCAAAGAGGCATATCATATCTAAAACAATAGGTAACACATCTAGGCTCTAGAAAACTAGACGAGAACCTTTGCTCTCCAGAAAATGTCATTAAGCCCAGTAATTTATTCTAGTGAAATAATTTTCTCCTCCTCCTCTTTTCCTTCTTCTAAATTTTCAGTAGGAAATTTAAATGAGGGGGAAAATCCTTAAAATTATAACTCAACTGGTGAAAATAATTACTATTGATATTTGTGTATAGTAACATAGAATAATTATAAATAAACCTTCAGGAAGATAGTGTAGTACAGTGGAAAGACAAAGCTGTGGACAGAAATACAGTGATAATTCTTAACTCCATCCTTTTCTAGTATTAGGCCTTAAGCAAATAATTGAATTCCACCTCATCTTTAGTGTCCTTACATTCAAAATGAAGATCATAGTCAAAACCTTGTATTGTTGACAAACCATGTAGTGACTACACAACAACATGTTATAATTTTAATTGGTTCATTTTACCACTGCCTTCCTGATGAGTTCCCTACATGAAGAGACTCTCCCAACACTTACAAGTTCCAATCTATTTATATAAAAAATTCAGTGTTAGGGCTGGGCGTGGTGGCTTGTACCTATCATCCCAATACTTTGTGAAGCTGGGGCAGGACGATCACCTCAGACCAGGAGTTTGAGACCAGCCTGGGCAACATAGAAAGACCACCCACCTCTACAAAAAAAATTTTTTTTCGAGATGGAGTCTTGTTCTCATCGCTCAGGCTGAAGTGCAATAGAGCGATCTTGGCTCACCGCAACCTCTGCCTTTTGAGTTCAAGCAATTCTCCCACCTTAGCCTCCTGAGTAGCTGGGATTACAGGTGCATACCACCATTCTTAGCTAAGTTTTGTATTTTTTATTAGAGATGGGGTTTCACCACATTAGTCACATCTATCTCAAACTCCTGACCTCAGGTGATCCCCCCAACTCAGCCTCCCAAAGTGTTGGGATTACAGGCAGGAGCCACCAAGCCCAACCAAAAGAATTTTTTAATTAGCTGGGCATGGTGGTACACACCTGTTGTCCCAGCTACTTGGTAGGGTAAGGTGGGAAGATTGCTTGAAACCAGGAGGTTGGGGCTGCAGTGAGCTATGTGGCACCAACACATTCCATTCTGGGCTACAGGGCGAGACCCTGTCTTAAAATAAAGAAATAATTTAAAACTTCAATTTGGCTGGGCGCGGTGACTTACCCCTGTAATCCCAGCACTTTGGGAGGCTGAGGCAGGTGGATCACCTGACATCAGGTGTTTGAGACTAGCCTGGCCAACATGGTGAAGCCCCATCTCTACTAAAAGTGCAAAAATTAGCTGGGCATGGTGGTGAGTGCCCGTAATCCCAGCCACTTGGGAGACTGAGGCAGGAGAATTTCTTGAAGCTGGGAGGCAGAGGTTGCAGTGAGCAGAGATTGTGCCACTGCACTCCAGCCTTGGCAACAGAGCAAGACTCTGTCTCAAAAAAAAAAAAAAAGTTCAATTTTAGGTCAAAGTTTTGCTGACCATTTTCTTCCCCTGTGTTGGTTCAAGAAAGTAATACTCTACACATAATTTTTATAAGGTCAACTAGGTGTTTACTTACATATGAGATGAGATGAATCTATGTTGTTGATAAGCATAAATTAATAAATGGCTAACATGAATTATTTTCTTTATATTCCATAGTTTTAAATTTTCATTATCTGAAGAAAACAATATGTTTTCTGTGCCACTGAAATTAGTCATAGTAGTTATTTGTTGATTATAAAATATAATTCCTAAGAAAGTCTCAGGACACAGGGAACCATGCACTAAGAAATTCAGGGAAGGATGCTGGTCATTTAACAGTCACAATACCAGTCATTTCTTTCTGAAAATCTAACTACAGATTAACGTCAGAAGAAATAGTAAAATCATCTCTGCATGACTTAAAGATGATTTTGTTAATGACCACACAGAGAGAGCCCTTCTAAAGGCATATACAAACATACCCTAAGAAGTCCCAAGTTCAGATCTACAATACTACAGAGTATTCCAACCCCTTAAAATAATTTCCAAATTCCATAGAATTAGATTTCTTTGTACCACTAATTGACTTAGTAATTGATTTCTTAATTTATTTTGTCTACCTAAATTTATTATTTTGAAGGTTTAAGAAATAAAAGAAACACTTGGAAACAAATATTTCTTGTCCAGGAGCTGGAAAGGAAGAAGGGAGAGAAGGGAAGCCTATATAGTATACCTTTTGTTTCATTTAACAAACTGTATGATGTTACATAAATGTTTCTAAAGAAATTTCAAGAATATTGTCTTTGTCAGTGTGGCAATACAAAAGATGGGGTGAAAAAGCATTAAATATGACTTGCACTTTCAAAAATAAGGAATGAGAAACACAAATTTAATCTTGGCCTATTTAGCGAAAATGTAAGTGGTGAGACATTGACTCTGATTGACAAAGAATAAGACAATACTTGCCGAGATTATTGCTCTGCATGTATCCACTATTTATAAAACATTTGTGCTTCCATCTGTTTCTGTTTGGGATTAGTGGAACACCTGTTATTGTTTAGCTAGAGTTCATTATTAATTATTGGTAAAGAGGTTTTAAAATTATAATTTGATTTTCCCTCTGGGATTCAGTATTTCCTTTGTAGATTACTGTCGCACTCACAAAAGTAGCCCAAATTGCAGTTCTAATTTGAAAACTCTTGCTGATGAAATGTGCTGACCCTATGACATAAGTCCCAAGTTTTGCCTTTTATCCCATCAAATAAAATGCTTCTAAGAGATCCTTAAGATTTTTGGCTACAATTTTGTCTGTAAACCTGAAGATGAATTGAATTGTTCTTTCTGATTTTCTGTAGTGAATAGTGAATTGTGCTATCCTAGGGTCAGTGATAATCCTCACTTCAATTATAGAGACCATCTTAATAAACCAGTGCAAATTATAAGGATAAGCTCATTTGGTTGTATTGAATCAAAATTCCCTTGTACTGACTCATTCTATATTAAGTTGAAACATGAAGAAAATTCTATTTAAATCTACTAAGTGAATGCATGCTATCAAGACTGGTCCTATGGGCAACTGGCATAGAACTGTATCTACATTTTGTAATTTTAGGTATATTATGAACAGTGAAGATCTCCCCTCTCCAGAAATACTTTCTCCATTCGATGAACTAACACCTTCACCATGAGATTCTTTGGTTGTGCAAATGGTCAGCGTTATATAGGATGTGTTTTGAATAACTCATAACCTGCTTTAGGGAAGACAGAGAGAGGAGGATCAGGGAGAGATTGATAGAGAAAGAAGAGATTGATTTTGTCTTATGGTGGCTGTCTTGAAACTGATTAACCTTCGCTTTTTTTCCTAGGGCTTAAAATAGTCTACTTGTCACTTACTCATGAGAGAGAACTATTAAAACTGGTCAAGACAGACATTATTTTCAACATTGAAACACAATTTATGTTTTTTTTTTTCTTTTTCTTTTTTGGAAATTGATAGTACAGATGGTTAAGGTATATTCCTTCAGATTTATTTATTTTTATCAACCTTCCAGTAATTCCAATTTCCTTCTCAATTTTTTGTGGCTTAGCACATTTTTCTT
This sequence comes from Plecturocebus donacophilus, assembly GCA_004027715.1. Classification (NCBI taxonomy): domain Eukaryota; kingdom Metazoa; phylum Chordata; class Mammalia; order Primates; family Pitheciidae; genus Plecturocebus; species Plecturocebus donacophilus. The sequence goes on along the minus strand of PVKP010011686.1, from coordinate 31,980 downwards.
AAGTGACAGCTATACTGATAAATTTATTCATTTAGGTAGACTATTTTTTAAAAAACACATCAGGATCTTGCTTGTCATTTTCATATTTCTTCTTCACCAACTTCTATCTGGGCTTAATAAATTGCACGGATTTCTGGGCAGAGTCACCCAAGTTAAAGAGACACATTTCTGGAAGGAAGAAATCACATGGTTCACAGACCTCTTTATATTCACTATAGATAAAGAAACCAATTTAAATGTCCAGTACAAGGACCAGGGCTGGTGTGCTTTTGCTTAGTAATTTTAATAATTTTTTTAGCTTTCATCTCTGTAGCTATTATGATTAAAGTTTAATACAAGTTAAAGTTTATCCTTTAGAAGTTATTCTACTATTAAAATTTCAGCTACTGTCTGACTTTTACTTGAGCCAAGAATGATGTCAAGGTAATTTATTCTGCTTTTTGTGTCATTTATTTTCTTTAAATTGAGCATACTTACCTACCAAAATCTTCTCTGATTGTAATAAGGTATTCTTTGGCAGCCTTATTCCAATTCAATGGGTTTTAGGCCCATAGCTAGAAAGACCCTCAAGGAATAAGTTAGTTCTCTCATTTTATTAAGATCCTTTTCTTGAACTTTAGTGGTGCTTAAGTACATTTCTGGTTTAATCCCTCTGAGAAGAGGTCAAATGTAATTGCATTTATAGCCACTGTTATTTAATGGTTTAATCTAATGTATTTCAGAGCTCACTGGCCATATTAGACAAGACTAGGTACAATTTAGCTTTGCTTTAAACTTCTAAAAAATCCAGCACCAAGGTAGGCATAGTTCCATAAAAACATACTCACTCTAAATCCAATCATGGAATTATTTTCACAAAACAAATGTTTTAAGAATTTTAATGTTTACTCAGTAAGTTGTTGTTGAATCCTCTCAGCAAGTGGATAGTCCAGAAAACAGGTAAGCTAAGACACAAATAATTGTACAAAAAAGGATAACTTGATGAGCATACAGTAAAGATGTAGAAAATATACATTTTAATCTCAGTATACCAGGAATGAGTAATTTTTTCTATTTATCAAACTCTTGGACTTTTAATTATTTAAAAAATATTTTAATTCATATTTTTCTAATAGTTTACATGAGTAGAAATAAAGGGCGAGTGAACATTTTGATAAGAATTTAAATACAGCAAAACAAAATGTTTCTATCTTATATTCCCTGTTTTCAAAGCTGTATGTACTTTATGTGGGAAGTATCTTCAGAAAGAAACTAACTGCTCATTAGCTGTGATCTGTGAACCTTCAGAGTATTCATCTTGAAGACACCAATTTCAGATTCTGAATACATCTTTAATAGGTTATATTACATATTAATAGTTCTGGTTTTTCTAGAATGTGTATCATCAAAATGTAGTTTTTTGTTTGTTTGTTTTTGAGACAGAGTCTCACTCTATCACCAGGCTGGAATACAGTGGCACGATCTCGGCTCACTGCAACCTCCGCCTCCTGAGTTGAAGTGGTTCTCCTGCCTCAGCCTCCCGAGTAGCTGGGACTATAGGCACATGCCACCATGCCCAGCTAATTTTTGTATTTTTAGTAGAAAGGAGGTTTCACCATATTGGCCAGAATGGTCTCAATTTCTTGACCTTGTGATCTGCCCGCCTCAGCCTCCCAAAGTGCTGAGATTACAGGTGTGAGCTACCACGCCCAGCCACATTTTTATTTTTATATTTACAAACATAGATTACAATAATACATTCAATTATTTTTAAATTCACACTGTTCATTTCTTTTAGATGCCTGCCTTTCTCTTTCTTTAGCATTTGTGCACTTAGAAACCACAGATTTTGGCACATGAATTTTGTAAAGAAAGAGTGCTGTGATAGGCTCTTTTAGCAAAATGAGATGGCTCAGATTCTTGTCACAAATTATTACCATGATAAAGTCTTTCCTGTTAATGGGCTAACTAGATGAGAATACAGTGGTGTCCTTTTATCCATGATTTTGCTATTTGCAGTTTCAGGAACCCACAGTCAACTACAGTCTGAAAATATCAAATGGAAAATTTCTGAAATAAACAATTCATGAGTTTTAAATTGGATACCATTCTGAGGAGCATGTCATATTGTCATGCTCCAGTCCACCCAGTATGTGAATCATCCCTTTGTCCAGTGTATCCATGCTGTATAAGCTACCTACTTGTAAGTCACTTATTAGCTATCTTGGTTGTCAGACCAGGAAAACACAGTACACATAGAATTCAGCATTATCCATTGTTTCAGGTATCTACTGGATATCTGGGAATGTATTCTTTACGGACAAAGGGAACTACTATAGTATATTTCCTTTTTTACTCTTTGAAGTGTACTGTTCACTCATTGATTCTCAAGTTTAAGAAAATTCTTTGTCTTATGAAGATTCACAATTTGAGATTTCACTTGTATAATCAATTTCAATTGTACCCTAATCATTAGAGTCCAGCTTACTCTGTCTGTCTTTTTGCATTCATCTTCTAATTCATCTAATAATTTTGAAATATCTTCCTCTGTCACTTTTCTTCTATTCACAGTTGCAGATGAAAAAAAATTTTCTGAATTATAAACTGTGTTCAGTGTAACAAAGTAGATTGCAAAAATGGTGTCCCAAAAAAGAGGTGCCTCCAGGCTTCTTTTATATCTTCCTGAATGGTGATATAATACTTCAGTCAACTCAATAAACAATCATAGTGTTGAAGGGGTCATGATGATATATTTTACAGTTGCATCATCTTTCTAGGCAATTTTGTCATTTTTCTGTTTCCTTATTGTTTTAGTTTTAAGCATTGTTGGGAACAATTGATGAGTAATGATGAAACAGTTCCTACATTGATGAAATAGAAAATGCTCAATATAAGGAAAAAAAATAAGATCATGAAGTTTCCATAAAGTGCCTTGAATGTTTAAAATTATCCAATGCTGTTACATGGTAATTACAAAATATAATAGGTTTTATTCTGTTTAAAAAATAGGTAAAGTTCCTTTTGTTCCTTGGAAAACCTATAAGGAAACAAATAGTCAAGAAATATTAATTTTTACAAACAGAACTGCTTAAAAAAGAAACTAAAAAAGCTGTGATTGGCTCCAGTGGACCCTGATAGAGTAATGAGAAACAATGGGAAAAATACAGACTCGGTGGTCACACAAGCCAAGCTTTAAATCCCTCACTTGTGTTTTTTTTTTTTTTGTATCTCAGTTTATTTATGAGATTTATTACTTAAGGTTGTTTAAATGATTAAATGACATAATATATGTACATGTTCTCCCAAATCCCTTTTTTGCTTTCTCTTTTATTATGAATATTTGTTGCAAAAAACTAGTACTCGTATTGTGAAAGACCAAAGAAGATAGTATGGAAGGCATAAAAATTGAAATGGACCTTGATATATTGATAGGATATGTCTACATGAAATTAAGGGTAAAAATATACAAGGCTGAGATGATAGTATGAAAGCACAGAATCACAAAATGTTGACGTGCTTTTTGTGAGTACCAGTTGCTAAATATTTACTCTCTGCTAGGCTCTTGAAATCTTATAAAATTGTAATAAAACCTTGGAAGGAGTATACTATTATCCCTGTTTTATAGATGAAAAAAATTGAGGCACAAAGAGCTTATGTAGTTTGTCCAAGCGGCACAAAGTAGCAGACAAAATTCAAATCCAAGACTGTCTAATTCTACAGTCCTCAGTATTATCTTAATACCAAATCTATCTCTTTCCCAGACATAGACAGGGAATTGCAAACCAAGACACTTTGGTTAGTACTCAGGAAATCTAGAAAGAGAAACAAGATTGGAAATGTTGTACAAGATGGTCAGAGAGAATGAAATTAAAAAGATCAACCAGGAATAATAGTCAAAGGAGAGGAAATAAAGCCTGATCCTAGAACATGGGATGGAGAGAATTTAGATGATTTTAGAGCTATTGCAGAGGGAGAGTCATGAGATTTATAGATATCCAAAGAGAGGAAAGTAAAATGTTATGTAGAGGCTGCTGGTCTGTAAAAAATAAAGGGATACCTTAAGTAGAGAGTATAGGAAGACAGTGGAGTCAATGATCATTGGACTGGACAGGGCTGGGAGAAACGGAAAACTTTTAACTCACCACATATTTGTCAAGCCACAGATTGTATCTTATTGCAAAATGGAAGTATGTGAAGATTCCAGTCCAAATATTATTTGTTTAGCATCTGCTAAATACCAAGGGTCTTTACAATTTTTTTTTTTGCATGCTTGTCTCATTAATTCTCACAGCAAACTGTGGCATCTATATGGTGCAATGATAATTCACAGCACTTCTAACTGAAGTAAGCAGCTAGGTAATCAAATGTGGAGTTTTAGAGAAAGGTCAGAGGTGGAGATGGGGTCATTAGGAGAGTGAGTAAAATAAGTCAGAGTACAAATATTAAATATCTTCCACATGCTCAGCAGTCCCAGGCTCTGCATATTAGAGGATATAAGAATACTAAAAGATGATCCCTGACTGGAGCAAGTGAAATGAATAATTATTTAAAAGAAGAAAAAGAAACCATAAATTATAGAATAAGTTTAGACTTAGGCATTAGATTGTATAATACGAACTCTAAATGTTATAAATTTCCGAGGAGAAACATCTGCAATTCTTGCTGTCGGAAAAGATGGAGTGGATCTAGAACTTGAAAGATGAGTAATACTTGACTAAATTCTGAGGAATACATTGGGATTGCTTTGTTTGTATGTGAATGAAAGAGAAAATGAATGTGAACATTACAGTGCATGTGAAATTGATGTGTTTATAAGACAATGAGGATATCAGACTGAAAAGAGGATAAACTAAGATTGGAAAACATCAGATAATAATAAATGATATATTTTTGATGACAAATTATAAAACACTTGGTCAATCAAAAAAGAGCTGATATTTGGCATAAAGGGAAGTCTTTGAAGGATTTTAAGCAGAACAATGAAGGAAGGCAGCATTTCATGAAGCATGATTGGGTAGTGGTCTGTTTAAGGGATTGGAAATGAGAAAAAAATGTATAGAATATAACCAAAACTGGTGTGTCTAAAGCATAGTTGTGAAGGAAGGAAGGTTAAACTTTAGGAAATCCTTATTCAAGTGTCATAATGAGAACTATGTGTAACTTAAGAAATTAATGTTGCAACCCAAAATTTTATAAAGTATCTTGACAATTTAAATTCACGTATGTGGTGGATACTTAAATGCGTCTAGACATAAAGGAGGACCAACAGTGACATATGCATGACTATCCACTGCAAATATAGTGCAGTAAGGAAGCTACTAGAACTTGACCTGTTTATAAAGTGGAGCAATATATCTTCCTTTCCTCCTTCGGCTGAGTTCTGTTGTTTTGTATTTATGGTCAAAGTGTATTTACAGTACATGGCTCTCTGAGTGTTGACTCTTCTTTACTAATTAAGCACATATATAATGACTATTACAAGTAGAATTTTGATAAAAAGAGAAAAATATTTTTTCAGAACCACATCAACAAATAACATACCAGACCTATTTTGCCCATTGTAGCCATCTGATGTCTCCTAGCCTTGGTTCTACTATCTACTGTATAACATTGGTAATAATATTGCATAATTTGTAGTGTTATGAGGAATATATGAACAAATTCTGCAGTCCCTATAGAATTTAGACAAATGTAGTTTATCTTCTGAATTCTAGGAACTGTACTAGATTTTATAGATATAGCAGTAAACAAAATATGCATGGTGCCTGCCCTCATGAAGCCCAGGTAGAATTTATGTAGAACTTATTGCTAGCTATCAAGCATACATACACACATCCAGAAAAAAAAGTTGTTTTTATTACTAAAGTAGAAAATGATTAATATGATTAATGCTTATAGTTGTACATCTGCTTATATTTTTGATAAGGTTATGCAATAGGTCCTATTAAAGATGATAAAAATACAATGCTCTATTTGGTTTATACAAACTTGAAATATGATTCTGTGAGACAGAATATTATCCCAAGTGTCTCAGGTGATGTTTACAACATTAACTCTTTTAGTTGAAGGAACAGGGGGAATACAAGAAAAGTGTCTTATTATAAGTGAATTAAAATTATCAGCTAAATGACAACTTCTATAGTACAATGAATTTATTGAATAAGACTGCAAAAATAGATTGGCATTTTTACACAGAGGAAATATTCTAGGTCTCCAAGTTGAGAGAAAATACACAATAAGCCTATCATAAATATTACTATTCAACAGTGGTTTAAAAAAAAGGATTTACACCAAGGGAACCCAAGATGTTATAAGACGTTAAGACATACAACATTTTTCTAAGAGTAAAATCTTTCAGAAAATATGTTTGGGTCCATTTTATTTACTGTAATTTAAGTCATCTTATGTCTCTGTTGGAAATCCACTTGTATGCCCTTTAAATTTAATAATGGAAGGTTTTGACTATTAGACTCACTACAGTCTGGAAAAGGGAGCTTCTTCTCAATTTACTGTGAATGAAAGCCTGGGCCCTTAGATTCCTCAGTTACCTGCTAACAAAACCACTAGTGATACTACATACACAGAATGCACTGCACAAAGATTTCAGGAGCAAATAAAAGAGAAAATAGTTGGATCCATAAAATAAGTAGGAGAGAAAAAAATTAAATAGAGTAACTAGTGCCATAAGAGGAATTAATTACATAAGAAAAAATTCAAATAAACATGGGTATGTTACTTAACTTTCTGAGCCTCTTTCCTCATCTATAAAATGGGGTAATAGGCTTAACTTTATAGAGTTAATGCACAGTTTAAACAATGTGCATATATATACACATAAAACACTCGACTATAATAATCATAATAAGTATTATTAAGGGTTTGATGAGGAATGGTATGGCAGAATTGTGATTTTCTACCCATTTCTTACAGTTTCCTGGTTTAATTTTCATGTAGTAGTAGTATTCTTTCCTTAGAACATTTTTTTTTTTTTGCTGCTTATGTATACCTTCAATAAATGTTTATCTTTAAATCTCTACTGTCTCATACCTTGCCAGAAACCTGACATGTTTGTTGAATTGAATTCAGGGGGTAGAATACTTATTTCAATGAAAAAAAATAAATGATCATTTCAGAGCAGCTCTTTTTATTCATTTGTGGAAATAATCATGTTATTTTAAAAGATGACAGGTTTCTAAGTATTGCAAATAGACTTATGTAAAGATTTCTTAAAGGCGTTATTGGTTGTATCTCTAGAGACCGAAGCTGACAATTAACAAAGACCGGTTTGCTGCATGCATGAGTAAACTACAGGCAGCATACAGAATTAGACTACAGTGAGAGAAAAAACGAGAGAGAGCCTAGGCTTAATTATGGAAGCACACAGTTCCTGGGCTTGCCATACCCTCATGAGAGTTGCTTTCTGATTGTTTGAAGTCTGTGGAAGCTATTCAAGATAAACGTATCAGATTGTCATATTTGTCAAAATCAATCCGTTAAACATTTCAGTCACTCTAAGTAACTGGAATGCACACAGAAATAGATCCATGTACCCCTGAGTGGATGTTTCCTCTGAAGCTGTTACCACTCTCTCAGTCAGCTTCATTGTGATAAAATGCTTTAGGTTTTTGGAGAAGGCTAGGGAATAAGACTTCTTTGCCCTTAATACAGTGTTCATATTACTTTACATCCTTTGTGTCCAGAAAAGAAAACAATAAAATGAAGCCTTAAGCTTTCATTTTTCTTTCAACCTTAGAGTTTTGTCTCCTATGCTTTTGAAAGAGGAGGCAGGTTCTATAGGTATATCTTTGCTTTGAGAGAATGTTCCTTAAAGTGGCTTTTTTCGTCTAGTCTTGTCACTATTAATGGCATGGACTTGCTGTCAGACAAGAATAAATTCTTTCTCAGGTAAGCCACTGGGACTATTTAAACCATGCTCTAAAATAGTCTGAAAATGAACAAATAATACAGAGTAATTTGAATTGCCGCATGTGAAAGAAGGAAAATTAAGGTTTAATCAAAGAATTATTGAAATAATTAGGTGTTATATATTAATGCATCATGTATTTTAATAATCATATCTGTTAGTTTATATGCACAAGTGAAGATTGAAAAAGAATTCTAGAAAATTATGTGAATATATTTTTCCAGTGCTGTTCTAAGGTTCATTTGTGTGGCCCAGTGGATAAAAAATAGAGAATAGGACTCTTTCTAACCATTTCTATAAATGCATAGTTCATATCCCTTTTCTTAAGCAGATTTTATTTTTAAATATGAAAATAATAAATATACTCATAACTATTTTGTTATAAATAATGGACTATTTTCAGAGACATCTATTTGATAAACAAGTATGTCTTTTCTGTAGGTTTTTTTTTTCTGTAGAAATGCTCTTGTGTTTGCAAAAGATGAAGACAAAAGTCAATTCTGCAATGTTAACATTAACATTACTGATTGTAGTGTTAATGATTATACTGATTATACTGATTGTAGACTATTCAACCAGTTGCTCAACAGTTTTTAGTCAATTCTATGACTTTTATTCTAGCTCAGCATATTTCATATTTTGGTTTCTAAAGTATCCTGCATTAAGACATAATAATACTGTTATTCTTGCACAGCAGTAATAATTGTTCCACATTCAAAAGACAGTATATTCTCCTTTTTACATCCTCATCAACATCTGAGTTGCTATACTCAAAGTTGTTCTAGTAATCAATCTCACAGCAGTTATTGAATCCCTAGTATCTACTTTATGCTAGCAGTCATAACAAGAGTTTCGAACCAGAAGGAGATAACAGTGCGTTCAGAGATTACAAATAAAACAATGAACAGTATAAAGCAGCTGTTGGAGAAAAATAGAAGAAGGTACTAATTAAGCACTAAATCATATGATGCAGATTATACTCTATGTAAAATTCCAGAGAAAGGGCCACAGCAGTTAGAACAGGCTGTATCAAGGCATAGTTTATCAATGCTTATCTTCAGCTTTATTGTGGTTGTTATTATTATTTACTTGCAATTAGTTTAGTATTTTTTCCCATTTATATGGTCATTTTTGTTTATCCCAAATGGGAGAGAAGTGGTAATAAAATTAGATGTCGTTTTTAAAAATTAATAATACTAAATAAGAAATCAATTCAGGATAAAAACTGAACAAAACATTGTACCACAGATGTGATAGATTCTATACCACTGTGTTCTCTTCCAAATTAGACCATTCATACTTGTGCTTGTCTTTAGTTATTCACACTTAATTATTAATATTCTGTCTTACAAATGCCTGCTGCCCTATTTGATTCCATATTTCTGCTTTGTGATTAATATACTGCTTTCCCAAGGGAAAAAGTGTCACCTATAAACCACTTTCTATTGTAACCATCCACAGTGTTTGGGTAATGAGCCCTTGTTTTGTACACAAGACTTGTCTGCAACAATTCCAATTCCAATTTCTTATAGAAAGTGTGGGAAAATAGATGTGAAAAAAGTACCAATATTTCCTTATGACAATATTGTCATAAGGAAACTCCCTGTAAGAAACAAATTGATGATTTAATAATCTCTTATATACTGGTTGCATTAAAATGTAAACCTTTTCCATTTTCTATAATTCATGGCAATGTTTACATTAATAATGGTTTTGTCCCAGAGGAATATTTTTTTAATGTGATTATAAATACCCTCTTGGCAGACCTTGGATAAGCAGTGTGTGCTGTTTTAAATGACAACATAGTATCAATTATACACAATATAAAGCAGGAAGAGAGACTGGATGACTTCCAAATGTGTCATTCAAGTGAGAATATATTTGCGAATTTAATTGTCATGTTAAGCCTATTAAATAACAATTATTAACATGCTTCCATTTTATCCTTTTCTATAAAATTTAAGTTTATGTTACATGCCTATACTTGAAAATGTGTGAACTCTTTTCATCTTTATTAAAGCACCCTGTAGACAAATTTCTGCTAAAGTAAAACCTCAGGATCTTTTTTCTCCTTCTGAGGTAAACTCCAAAACCAGAAGATTTCTTTTTAATTGGCTCTATCGCTCTGCTTTAGGCTTTTCATGTCTCTGAATTTCTTGTGAATATAAAATATTTGCATGTGTAGGAGCCAAAAAATAGAAAAAAGGAAAGACATTCTCCCGCAGGTAGAAACAAAGGGGAAGGGAGGTATTACAGTTGCAACACCCTTCCTTTTGCCAAATACCAAGTAGTATGGAAATAGTTTAATGGTGGATTAAAAAGTGCCAAATTGATTTTATTTTGTATGAATTAGATCTCTGTTTAGCAGAGAAGCAATACTTTTTCACATGCCACGTGATAGCTTTAACAATTATCCCCTTGCATTTAAGGATAATGAGAAAGGAAATTTACAAAGAGCCTGGAATTGGAAGGAAACTCAGGTAGTTCTCAAGATATTATTCTGCATCTATTCATTAAGGATTTTTGAAGTTTTGAAGATTGTTAGAGATAATCTTGATGACAACAGGAGGACTATAAAAGTAGATGTAACACTTGTGGTACTGAGGGCTAATGGTATGCCAGGTACTGTGCTAAGTTCTAGGTATGGATCATCTTATGTATTTCTCACAAAGCCTTGTGTGGTTGGTTATAACTTCTTCAACTCAGAAATTAGAAAACTGAACCTGGGGAAATTGTAGAATTTTCTCAAATGGCTATATATTGTCTCCAAGAATTAGGAAGAATTACAAATATGTTTTTAAACACAGAGGGTCCCTGCCACTTAGGTTTAATTTTATTTTTTCTTTTTCTTCACTCTGTTTTCTAACAGAGTGTCTTAAATTGTGCTACAATTTAAGACAAATGCGTAATCGCTGTTTCCCTTATAATTTACATATGACATATACACCTAAACCTTGTGAATAAAATTGCCAAAGAAAGCAGCTAATTGGCTAACAACTTATAGCTGCCTTTGTTGGTGGTGAGTGAAAGGAATCTGGCATAGAAACCACAAGCAGAGTTGACTGTGATCTCATACTTGAAAGCACAAATGGTTTATCACCAAAATTGTTGAGAGTCTTGGATATGGTTTACTTTTAAATTTCTAAGTATCCAGTAAGCTGACTGTAAGGCCTGATAAAATATCATCCAGTTCCATGATTAGATTTTTAAGTGTAAATTGTATTCTTAATGGTTAGAATGACAGCAAAGTGAGATGAAAGAGAACATAGAGTAAATTTATCTCTGAAGTTGTTGGTGGGTCTTAAGGTTGTTTAGAATGAAAACAACAGATTCTAGGAGTCTGGGAATTGATTTAGCAATCAACTATGCCAGCTGCTCTCTGTCAATAACCTTTTTAGTAGAATCCTAAAGTCAAACAACCAGAAAAGATAGGAGACAGGAGGCATTATTTATTTTCTGTGTTTAGGTGGTTTACAAAAACGTCAAGCCTCCTGCCTCTTAAGAAGCAAATTTGTTACTCTATTTATAAATTATTTTAACACGTTTTGTAAATGTAATGATTTCACCTCTGGGAACCATTTTTTTTTTCTTATTTCTTCACCTTTCTGTTTGCCACTCACATTCCCAAAAATCAATAATTAGATGTGACTTTATTTTCAGTCTGTTAGTGAGTAACTAGTATGTGTTGGATCGCTGAAAAGTAATACTGAATATAAAAGCTGAACTATTACATTTTAACTTGAGAGGCTATGACATAATCAATGTACCCATTTTCAGGAATATGCATTGTGAAAACTTGGTTAGTAAATAACAGCATTATAAGAACTGGTATCTCTTCTGCATTCATAGCATGAATCAATTGAATTAAATGAATAAAGTTATGATTTACTTATTAGTGAACCAGTATGTTAACATGTGAGAGGGGAGGGGCATGCAGAGGGATCTAAATGAAGCCTGAGATTTCAGCTTGAAATTTTACTTAAAGTTTTCAGTTTTTTCTTGAAAGTCATTTTTAATTATATTTAATTATGGACCTTACCAATGTATACATAAATCTAATATTTTTAATGTTTTCCATGAAGAAAAATTGATTTCTAATGAAATTAATGATATTTATTCTATAGCCACTCCTACCGTTCAACACCTCAGAGAATAGGCATCTCCATTTTGATAAAAAATGTTAAATATTTTTGACATTGAAAAACAATATCTCAGAAATTTGAGGTCATTCTAACTTTGAATATTGAATTGTCATAACTGATGGCTGAAAACCTGTTCTTTGTATTTTAACTTATCCTCAAATAAAACAAGGGTTAAAATGCCCATCAATAATATCTTCCTACTGTAATATGGAATATTACATTTAAGTTGTTTTCTTTATTATTCTAAAATTATAAACTAGAATTCTAAAATATAATATGGCAATATAATATCTGTCTGTAATGAACTGAAATTGTTTTGCACATTTTCTAAAATTTTATCTTATGTTTTGTTCATTCCCTTCTCTCTGTGCTTGTTTGAAATACCTGCAAATGCAAGCTCAAAGACAGGATACTGTTGTGTAGGAGCACTGCAATGGAAATCTGAATACTTGGGCTCTAGTTGTAAGTCAGTTGGATGAATTTGGCAAGTTATCCATCTTCTTTGGTTTCCATGTTCTCAGTGAACTATAAGGCATCTTTTGGCACTAAAACACCCTTCAAAACTCATATGTGAGTGCGGAATTCATTAGGCTAAAAGATACCACAATAGATAATTGACATAGTCTTTCCACTTGCGGGGAGTTATAGATATTCAGAATATATTACAAGTGCTATATGTTAGTAGAGCTGTTTAAATAATGAAGCTGTCTTTCCTCATCTTGGAGCTTTAGTTCACTTTTTCCCACTAACCATGGAAAAATGTGTAACTTTCTTTGAAAGACTAGAGTTCTACTCATAAATTAGTCAACTTACCCCAGAAAAGAAATAAATACTTTGGTCTAGAACTATAAATGACTGGGGAGGAAACCCACAAATACATAAGTGAAAGTTTCATTGTATATATTTGGAACTATTTCACGTTTTACCAAGAACTCTAAAAATACTATAATTCAGTCAGTTCACATTAAAACACTCCAGAAGCAGTAAAATAGAGTAGCATTTAGCAATATTCATTTGTTTACTCACTCTTTTAGGTAATCATTTTCACTTTTAATAATACTCTTTGCTTTACTAAACATGTATTTATTGCCTAAAATGGTCCATATTTTAGCTTCAAGTTGTTTGTCTACTGAGAATTAAAAAAAAAAAAAAAAAGAAAACCAAACTTGTAAATAAATGAATGTATTGAGAGCAAGAGAAGCCGAGGATAAAGCATACACTGGGTCCTCTGAGAGCATAAAGTGTTGTCGGGGAATGGGTAGAGGGGAGTCCAAGAAGAACTAAAAGAGCTAAGCTTTGAGGATTGACTAAAATTAGCCATGTTCTAGGCAGTTTTATCACTGAAAATTTGAAATCCCATGTATTGAACATTTCATTGGATGATTCCATGGCAAGTTAGGATATTTGCATTCTAGATACATTAAATACATTATTATTTTAATTGAGACTTCAATGTATACACTTTGCCTCATTAATCACTTTTTCTACCAGCTTTGGTCTTTATAAGAAAACAAAAACACAATTCGTATTTACCTATTTATCTATATCTTCCATCTTCACTATCTCCCCTTTCCCTTACGTATATGCAAATATGATTTTCTGTGGAGTAGTAACAGATATTGTTAAGATAACTAGAAGAAATTATTTTTTAAAAATGAAGACTTAGTAATTCTGAAAGTTTAAAAAATATCCCAGTTGACAGTCTATCTAGAACTGTAGAAATTAGTCAGTTAATGCGGAGATTGGTCTTTGAGTATTGGGCCTCTACTATAGGATATATCGAGTTCATTCAATATCTAACTAAGGTTAAACAGAAAATGACCATGTAAAAAAACTGACTTTTTTTTTTTATCTTGGGAAATGAATACCTATAGATTTGTCAAGGTTTATGAGTCATTTATGGTAACAGGTAAAATAAGTAGCATTTGTCTTGACTGTCCAAATAGTTGACTAAATAGAAAAATAAAATGGAATTAAAAAATTTTAATCTTATATTGGGGTTGTTCTCAATGCATGACCTTGGGGTTAGGCTATTTATCCTTCCAGAGACTTTTTTTGTCTATTTTTAAAATTAGGGAGTTAGAATAGCTGATTTCAAAAGTCTTTTACATTCTTAAACTCTATGATTCTAAGCATCTATTTTTGTTATACCCCAAACATCAGATATTCTGTCATAAACAGGGTACAAGAATAAATGGAACAATGATATAATCTGAATTAATCTTATTTCCTTTCTTTAGTTGGCTGTTCCATAGAAAATTACTTCTACTTCATAAATTGGAGATGAGAATGAAAAAAACACTAATATTACCTTTATCATTTTTAATCAAAAGAATGCATGAAATATGTATTGGGCTACTATTCTTGATTTCCATCAAAGTGAATGCGCAAATATGTAATAGCACACGGAAATATATTAGAGAAGCTTTTAATCAGGAAGCAAAGAAACCATTCCAGTGGAAGCATTTTGGCCTGGAGGATGTCCTTTGATCTACGAAGTTTAAGCTTTTGGTGTTTTAAACACCTTATAGTAGGGTCACATAGCCAATTTTTGTTAAATAATCCATTTGTTTAAAACTTTTCTAAAATTATGGAAAATCTCTTGAAAGTTAATTAACAATAAGATATATTTTATATATACAAATACAATATATTTGTATATACTACATATATAATATATAATATGTATATATGTATTATATATTCATTATATATTAATATGTATTAATTATATGTAATATGCATTAATTATATATTAAATGCATATTAATATATATTTACACACATTTATATTTATGTATTTACATTAATATATATTTACATATTGCATATATAACATACAAATATGTGTATTATATATTTGTATATACAAATACAATACAATGTATTATATATATTATATATATGTACAATAACAATAATACGTATTATTGGGATAACCAAATAAACCATCTCTGGTTTCCTCATTGTTGATCCACTCCAGCAAACTGAAAACTATATAATGCAAGAGGCAATAAAGACTAAGCAAATGAGTTCATAGGTAGCTGGGTGAATGGAAAATTTTCTGCCCTTATTTGGGCACTGTACTTATCTGTTCCCAGATACTCAAGTCAAATTTTAAAAGTCATTCTTGATTTACTTTTCTCACTTGCCACATCAAATTCATTAAGTCTTATTAGGTCTACTTTAAAATGTACTGTGAATTCATCCCCTTCTCCACAACTTCTGATTTTCATTGACCATACATTTACGGTCACTACCCATTGCTCCAATTGGCATTGCTTATAACATTTACCTGATAAATTTTTATAGGGTACTCATTTCCTTTTTACCAATTTAGTTGCTACTTTTTTTTGTCTCTGCCCACTGGAGTCTTAGCTCTATGAATCAGGGATTTTTTTTTCCTATATTGTTCACTGCTATAACTCCATGTCCTAGAAAAGGGTCTGGTACTGAGTAGGCCTCAGTAAGTATTTCTCCAGTGCACCTATGTAGTCCAAGCCAGCACTTGGGTTATTTCAATAGTCTCCAATTGATCTCCTGATATACCCTTTTTTTTACAACATTATTTTTGTTCCTATCATGCTAAAGCCTATCCTGCTAAAGCCCTTCAAAGGCTTACTACTGCCCATAGGACAAATCCAAACTTACATGAGCAGCCTAAAATGTTCTATATGAGCTCATGTAATTTGCACAAAACTCCATGTAGTTTAGTGGGGCCCTGCTTTTCCTTTACTATCCAGTTCAGCATAGTCTCTTTCTCCAGTCGTTTGCTGTCTCACTACTCTATTTTGCTTGCCATTCTGAAATCTGAAATATTGTCTTGCTTTTGTATCACCTGTCTCCTTCTATCGCTAATGTAAGCTCCATGATAGGTCCCTCTCTTCACCTTTGTCCCTCAGCAATTTCATTTGTACTATTATCTCCATAAACACAACATCCCAGTTAACCCAGATGTTATTATTCTTATTTTTACCTTGAAACAATAGACTTAAGTTAGGTGATAATTGCCTGTTTCCTGTCTGTCCCCTCACAAGACCAAGTCTCTTCAAGGCACTTTTACATATCTTATCCATCACATACATTATTATATCCTCAGTGGAAGACCTATATATGTTGTATGATAATGACTCAAGAACTACACACTAATAAAAGAAGAGAAAAAAAAGAAAAAAGAAATACACACTCGAAGATTTAATAAATAAATGAATAAGGTTATAGACTAGACACCTGAAATCTCAGTTCCTAGACCTGTGCAACATACCATATCCAGAACAAAAGGCTTAGCATCATAAATTTTAAAAGCACCTCTCTAATTTTAAAGATGAACCTTTGCTGTTAAGCCTTTGCCACTAACTGAAAGAGCAAATTATTAGTTGTAGAAAATTGAGAGACTGAAAAAAAACTGAGCTCATAATGTTCTGGAAGAGAACAAGGCAGAAGTTGTAGTGCTGAGAACGTTTTTGTTTTCTGCCTTCCTTCCTTCCTTATTTTCCCATTGAATCTCTGTCTCTCTGCAGATTCTGCCTTCTCTGTCTGTGCTTTCCATTCTATGCCTTTCTCTCTTGTTCTCTGGCTCTGGCCTGGCTCACTGACTCTGGCTTTGTTTTTCTATCCGGGCCTCTTTCACACTGCTGTATCTTTCGTTGTGTAGGACTCTGCGGTTGCCCTTGGGGTTGAGAAGCCCCTGGAGACAAGAAAAGAAATGCGAAGTACAGTGGTGACATTTAGCGATATGCAAATGTAACGTATAGAGATGTCTGTATTTGAAGTCAAAACCTCCTTTGCCTGCCCACCTCACATAAACTCCTCAACTTCTTCAGATTATTCCCAGATGGAGAGGTCTTTGTTTAATAGGCAAATTTGAACATCTGGGATTATATGAGTGGCAATTCAATTATTTTTAATAGATGTGGTTGGGAAAAGAAGTGGTTGGCACCCCATATCCCTAGGGTCTTCTTCCATCTCTAAGTGATCCAAAAGTGCAAGGCAAAAGCAAGTGATCGTAAGGAAGCATGGAGGTCAAACGGTCCCTATTAACATAGGACCTTAGCCCAGTCACATGTCTCAGCCTAAAATATAAAACCGTCTTTTCATTTAATTTTAGTATTTGTTAAATTCCAAAATTTGAAAATATTCTACATCTTACAAAAGTAGTCTAGGAAACTTATACCAATACTTAAGTAATATTACTGTTTTAATAAACGTGACTATCATTTCCTTATTAAATTCACATCTTCTCACTTTACTTTTAGTCATCAATTTACAAATGCCTTCTATGAACCTCCAAGAACAAATTGAGACGGGAATTTGTAATGATTTCACATATTGCATGTTTTTAATATAAATAAATTTTAACTCAATGGTTTCTTGGAGGTTCTCATACTTTTCCAGTTCCAGGATTTATTGCCATTCATTGTTTGCAGACTTGGGATCCTTCCAAAATGTTCAAAGATCTCTGGATGTAATTCTTCATACCTCCAGGAAAATTCAGTTAGGGTCCATGAAATAAAATCGCAGCAAGGCCCAGTGGCTCATGCCTGTAATCTCAGCAGTTTGGGAGGCCAAGGTGGACAGATCACGAGGTCAGGAGTTCATGACCAGCCTGACCAACATGGTGAAACCTCGTCTCTACTGAAAATACAGAGAAATTAGCTGGACGTGGTGGTGCATGACTGTAATCCCAGCTACTCAGGAGCCTGAGGCAGGAGAATTGCTTGAACCCAGGAGGTGGAGGTTGCAGTGAGCCAAGATTATTCCACTGTAGTCCAGCCTGGGTGACAGAGCAAGACTCTGTCTCAAAAATAATAATGATAAAATCTCTATTAGATGTTAGAGAAAAAAATAGGCCCAACGTTTGTTACAAGATGGAGTAGGCTTAAGTTGTTCTGAAATGGTTTTTAATCAGGGAATCTCATTTATTAAGAAACTAGATACATTAAACTTTATTGAGGTGAACTGTTTTTTCCTTCATGCAATCGAAATTCAGCTCATAGCCTCCTACCTTGACAAGATTCTGAGTAATCTCATTCATCATTTCTAGCCAAGTAAAGAAAACATCAGTAACTTAGATCATTAGAATGGACGTACACTGTACACTATCCCCAAAAGAATTTGCCTAAACCAAAAACAATCAGACTGACTTGTATGGGAAAAAACTCAAAACAATAAAATATTAGCAATTTGCAAACCTACCATTCAGGTATTAAGGAAATAAGCCAGCCAAAATCACTCAAGGAACAGAAATGAAGCCAATTTACTGTGTTTGAATGTCAGAGGGATTTTCAGGTAATAGCTTGTAAAATGAAGGGCACCTTTAGAGTTCAAATGTAAATTTCAACAGCCTAAATCTTTCCTTCTGAGAGTAACAATCTTCAGGAATTCCAAAAGACTATATTCCTAATAAAATTATAAGCCTCTTTTCTGCAAATGAATTCTGCTATTTCTGTCATGTTCAATTTTCTTTGTTTTTGTTTTCTTACTTCAAAAGTCGGCTTCAAATCTTCTTGTGTAATTAGATGGGATTTAAATTGTAAATACATTATCGGGAAAAGAATTAATATTTTGAGTATCTACCATGCACTGGGTGCTTCATCACTTAATCCCTATAACACCCCTACAACTATCCTCATTTTATAAACACCCTAACTGAAGCTTGGAGATGTTATGAGATTTTCAAATTTACACAGCTTCTAAGTGACGGATCTGAAGCTATCACTTATACCCTTGTGACTCCTAAGCATGCAGTCTTTATACTAAGCAACTCTGCTTTTGTTGTAAAACTGGATTATAAATATGTTATATTTAATACATTATATATAAATATAATATATTTAATATAATTAAATATGCATTATTATATATGTTATATGTATAATGTATTTTACGTATAAGGTATAATGTATTATACATATAATTCATTATGTACTATTGCATATGTTTAGGTATAATGTATTCATTCACCTAGCAAAACGTTTTGTGATTTCAGTAAGATTCTCTGACATTATATGAGTCAGAATCAAAGTCATGTGTCATGATCAAGTATGACCCATCTGATTTATTTTGGTGTACCCCAATGCAACAAAAACTTGTCCTGAGTTAGTAGTTCCCTGCCAGGGCTAGTATCACTGTCGCCATGGAGACAAGCAGCCAGCTGGCTTTTCCTTTCTTTTTTTTTTCTGCTTGTGTTCCTACTTTCCCAGTGTACCAGTTGTGGTCCACTGCCTCACAACCATGCCATCAGCCATCTTAGAGAGCAGAATAAAAAGTGTATTATATTTGTGGAGAATTTCTGACGTCAACTAGATATTGTACTTTATGCTGCAGAAGCACCAGTGTGTGTGTTTTAATAAGTATATATGTATATATTGGCATCCAGGCTTTTTTTAATTATTTACCACATACCATCCACCTGGAATCCCTCTGTCTTCCCTATCCTTTCTTACCTGGCAGGCTCTTTTTAGGTTTTTCAATTACTCTCTTTCAAGACTCTTTCTGCAATATATCCTTTGTATATATGATTTTTCCTTCAACACACTATGATATAATGATCAGTCTAGAAGTCTGTTTCAGCCAGTATATTGGAAACTTCTTGAAGGCAGGGTTGGGTTTAATAAATCTTCAGTACTTGTATATAGTAAGTATGCAATAACTTTTTTTTAAATAAAATAATAACTTTATAGTTCCTTCAGATAAATCTAAAAATATGTAATAGTGTAAATTGTGTAAAATTTCCAGGGAAATAATTTTATTTATTTTATAATAAGTCCCTCAATAACCCAACAAGACCGTAAAAGACTATAATCATACATCCACTACTATTCACCAAGGTACATGACAAGGTAGAAAGCTGCGTAGACTCAATAGGTACAATTCAATGAAGATATCTATATATCTTAGTATTTAGAAACAATTGGTATATATTTATGGACACTTCTGTTTTAAAAGTTTGGTCATTTAATTGACTCCTTCTTTGTCCTTGTAACTTATTTTCAAAGCCACAAAATACTACCCTACCTTAGAATTATTTTTTTTCAAGAAGGGCCCTCAAACAAGGTTGGGAAATAGATCTTTCCAAGTATACATCCCTTTGACCACTAAGAAAGTGGAAACTGAGGGTAGAGGCTTCACTCCTCTGTCCCTCATCAGCTGTAGTCACGGACTCCTGATAGATGACCCTTCTGTTAGGCTTATGCAGTCTGAGAGGAGCTTTAAGAACTGTAACTTGAGAAGAACCTGCAATGAAATCCAGTTCCACTTATTAGGAGCTGAGTAGCCTAAGCTCCAGTTAACTTCAGTTTTAAAAACTGTAAAATGAGACTAATATGCAGATCCTAAACAGCTTGTGAAGATTAAATGACTTAATACATGAAAACCATCTGGATCATCCTTGGCACATAGTAAACACTATATAAATGTTAGCTAGGGAAAGGCAATGTGGCACAACCTTCGTTTTAGTGTTCCCAGGCTTATTTTTTTCTTTGCTAACTAAAAAAAATAAACTTCCACATTATATTATGTTTAAGTCAAATCTTTACTTCCATAGGAAAAAAATTAAAATATTATAAATTGATGTTTTTCTAAGCATATGGCCTGTAAGTTATGAAACAGTATGTTTGGGTTCTATAGATACTTAAACATGCTTAATAATCAAACTGTGTGAGTATAACAACTACAAGAACACTGTATGATGAACAGAGAGCCTAGGCCTGGAATGTGGTGTTTGTGCAACTCTAATAACTTTGCTTGCTAAACCATATTACACCATAGAGAACTAATTTTGGTGAATTCTGAAAAGGGAAAACTTTCAGTAAGCAGGCAGTTCTGCTGATATTTGACAATATCTAGTTGTCAGTGAGATTTTAGAAGATACACATGCTCACGTTGCATGTTGATTTCTGGATAAAAAAATACACAGTGGAAGTTTACAGAATGAAAAGTAGTGACAAAGCGTTTTGCAAGAAATTTATATGGGACCATAAGATAGCTAATGTTGACAGTTCATGGCCTGGATGGTATTGGTTAATTAAAGAAATCACTTGGGATAAAGAAGTACTTGGAAATGATTGTTGGTTTTCTTTCTTTTGTTATAGCTCATAATAAGCTCGGAGACTTGAGAGAAGCTCTCAAGGTTCTATAAACCTGAATATATTTTCCCTTTGGCTCATTATTTACTTAACTGCAGGTTATTTACTATAGTGGAAAAAATATATCTGTTCGATATCAAAAGGCCTATGAATTTCAACTTTCTTTTATTGCTTGTATTATAACATTTGAGAAGTTTTAGTTAAATGGAAAAAAAATAGTGATTTCTTTTATATTAAGACTCCCCCTCAGCTTCTGGGATTTTAGTTTCTATAATTTAATGTGCATATTAAAAATAAATTGCTTAATTTGAGTGCATGTACATTTTCCATTAATGAAGTCCAGTAGATATATTTAACATTGTATATACATCTATGAAAAATAATGTATTCAGAAATGGCTCTGAAGATAACTGAATTTGTGAAGGTAGCTTCTTAAAGATCTCACTTAATAACAGCTTTCTTATTGCATAATAATATGATTTATAATTGGCTTGGTATTATGCATTATGCATGTAGGGGACAGATCTAGCTTTTTAGTTGTGGATATTAGATTTGTTAATACCTTTTTTTCCAATGCCAACTTCTACATTGTATGTACAGGACAAAGCCCGGCCATTCCACCTCCATTACCGACAGAACAAGCTTCCAGTCCCACTCCGGCATCATCTACCCTTGAAGGCAAGTACTTTCTTTTTTCGTATGTCTCTGTTGTAGACAAAATATAATATAGAGGAACAACAATAAAAAATAGTAACAAAGCAACAGCAAAATCTAGTATTTTCTTACATACCTTTAATACATCTAAACTACAATTTACTTTTTCTAAAATTGCAATTTGCTTCTTTTTAGACAATCAAAAATGTCCCCTTAAGATTCTATATTGGTGACCTTCAGTTTTCAGAAGGATGTCCACTTTAGTACTTTGGGAATCAAGCAAAAAATATATAGAGACAAACAGATAAGGCTATGCCTTGCAACTCTTGCAATTTTACCACAACTTGATCAATTTAGTCTTTGAAGAGTCTGGTGTCAGATTTGCTGGGTTTGAATCTGAGCTCCATCTTTTCCTAGCGTTATAAATTTGGGAAGTTATTTAAATTAGTTCTTCATGAGTTTTGCCATCTCTAAGATGAGATAAGCAGAGCACTAACCTCCTAGCATTATTGTGAGAACTGAAAAAATACATATATACTCACAAACACACACACACAAATACACACTGTTGAATGTATATGTATAGTTTATAAGTGCTATATAAAATTGGTAGTTAATATTACTAATAATTCTTGAAAATATGATGTCTCAAGATCAGCATTGTAATAAATTTTGCTGGAAATTTGAAGTTATTTCTTTAATTCTTCCTCCATTTCTGTAACTTTTATTAAATCCCAAGCATGGGATCATTTCAGATATTGTCCAAAATACTGAGGATTCAGGGATGAATAGAAAACAGTTCCTTCTCTGTCAAGCCTCAATTTGCAGATATAAAAACACCAGTAATTAAAGCTAAAAGCCTCATTAACATTTTTACAAGAGTACAAATGGAGGTCTCCCTCAGATCACAGCCTCCTCCACAAAAAGGTAGAAACTTCTAGCTCTGTCCCATATTGGAAACGATCTTCTGTGCACAGTGTGGATGCTCCAGCATGCTTGCTCAACAACTGCCCATTGGCTTTGGCCACCCCTTGAGACTAAGTGATGACACTCATGAGGATTCATCCAGGAAGAGGCTACTATTGTGTATCACTTACCTAGAGAGTAAACAAGTGATTTAGAAACAACCAGTCTAAAAACAGAAAATAGAGAGAAAAAAAAATTCAGAGTTACATTTCTTTTGGCATTTGGACTATAACAGTTCATATGACTTGAGAGAATCTGACACAGAACTGACGATCTCACTGACCATAATATTCACTGGACAAGACAACACCTATAAATAATAGCATCGCCTTAATTTTTCATGGGATTCTAATTCTGTTGTTGTTTCCAGATGGACATAAAGCAAGGAATTCGGATTTCCCAACTGGAGGGAGGCTTTGATAGATTATTCAAGTGTTTGGCACCAAGTTATCTCCTAGCAGAGGTTCATAAAATACCAAGTATTGAATATTTTGCCTAGCAATCTGTCACTTAGAAAAGGATGTGTCATTTGTTAAGTAGGACACCTGGGTTCTGTTATTGTATTTAAAGAGCAATGTAATTTGACAGTTCATCCCAGAACCTAGTACTATTTCATGGTGAATGGAACAACAAGGTTTGAGGATCACAAGCCTTTGTCAGTTTCTTCTCTGAAAGAAAGAGGCTGCTACCCCTGAGCAGCTCCAAGAGTCTGTATTATCAGGCAGTGCTGAGATCATGGGCTTTGTCAGGCTTGCAGATGTGAGGCCTGTGACTTCATTAACATAATTGATTAGGAGCTAGGACATATTTAGTATTAATCAAGCTGTTTTTAGTGAGGCTGATTATGCCAGTCCTCTTGATGCACTATTTTAGTCTGGAACTTCCTTAGAACCAAGCAGAAAAAAAAAGAAAGAAAGAAAGAAATGCTTTATGTAAAAAAAAGCCAATTTCATTTGGCACTCAAGTATGCTATTTGATCTGAGGAATACAATTATAATAGGTCAAAATGTAGGAGCATGTACATATTTCAATTTTAATGTTTTTTTAAACTAAAGCTCATGTATAGACTAGATTATTTGTTCACAGGAGATTAATAAAACTTCATTAGTAGAAATCTAAAAAAATTGTGGATCTCTTTATGAGTAAAAGAATACTACACATCCATAAATCTGAAAAGCCAATACTACACATCTGTAAAGCCCATATATAAAAGCCTTCTTTCTGCTTTCATAGCACTTAAGAAACGAAACTTCCCACAGCACTTGCTTTGTTCTGGGAAGTGTCTGTGTACTTCTTATCTCAGTCCACTTATTTAGTGCCCTGAAATTGGTCTAGCCTTTCTTGGTTTTCCATGTTTTCCCACATGGCATGCTTTGTCTGCCATAATGAAGTTTTTATTACTTTGAATTTTTGGATACAAAGGAATTAATTTTATATTAAATCATTTATTTCCTTTGACTCTTATTTTATTTTTTAGAATTTGGCCAGTAATAATTGGCTACAATAGGTTTTTAAATGATCTTATATAATAACCACTTCACATCATCATTCTGGTCATTGTTATCAATTTGTATTTAATTGTGGATATAACTGAAACTAATTTAAAATAAACTTAATTTAAATATAACAGTAAATCTTATATTTTAAATAATTTTTAATTCCCCTGTCTGTTGGGAGCTCTTACTGGGGCTTAAATGTCTACAGGTTCAAAGGGACACTGTAGTTATCCATTCATTTCACAAATGGAGCTGAATTATGTGAGTTGTTTTCCTCAAATCAAGTAGTACCTTGTAATATTAGCATTACAGATAATTTTAGCTCTTAGAATGAAAGGTCCTTTATCATCAAATGTTTTTCAGCATTCCTGCTAACCTCTTAGCCCAAGAACTGTATTTCTCTGACTCTTCAGTGGTTAGACAGAACAACTTCAGGCAATACCCATCCTCTTCCCAATTACCAAGGAAGGCAAAAAAGTTGTTTCATAAAATCCTTGTATAAGCAAATTTACCACATATGATTCCATTCATCTTTAATCAACAATACCAGATAATTTCTTTCTCCCTACTTTCATCCACAAGTTATATTGGGCATTTAGTATAAAATTTCCAGGATTCCTCTGTTGTAACAAAGATGTGGAAGAAAGAAATTAAGTTCTACTTAAATTACTTTTAATATTCCATTAAATATCTGCAATTTACATGAATGAAGATGAATACAGAAAGGTAAATTACTATCAAGTACCCTATATCTTGTTGAATAAATTTATAACTGGTACTTAGTATTGCAATTATAAATAATATTATAAATGCTATCACTTGTATATAAACAAGAGAACTTTAGAGAGAAGACCACAGTCCAGATCAGTCTCAGCTTTGATACTAATGAGTTGTGTGGTCTTTGACAAATCAATTGACTTCTTAGGACCTCCATTTCTTCACTATCAACTGTGAGGACCAAACTTAAGTAGTCTCTAAAGACCCTCTGTGCTTTTATACCCAAAGATTTCATGCCTATTTTTTTTTCAGGATAGTGGATTTGTAATAAACTGCCATAAAAACAGAGTGAACCCTACATATAAACTCTACATAGCTTTACCTAGTGGTTCAATAGTTACTATAGATGTGATAGAGATGTCAAACTTGTTGGGACAATGGATAATACTATGAAACATTATTTACTGAAACCCAAAAATAAGCTACATAGATCATAAAAGCTGTCAAAGTTAGGAGGAAGATGAGGTATGAATGAGGCAAGGTTATGAAGTCAAACTGCAAGTCTTTCATTGAGCCATAAAAAGAAAGTTAGTTGACTTTGTATAGATACAAAGGAGAAAGTAACATTATATAAAATTTATTATAAGATAATTTTTTACCATAGGATGTATCTGAAGACAGTATTCTACAAGAGCTAGTAAGGTTTTATTTACAGTTCTGTTAAACCAAGAACTTTATTACCTTAGCTCCTCAGTGAGATATGTCCTGAGAAGTAAAAAATGAAATAAAATAATAAAATAGAAATTTGGCCTCAGTTTTTATTTTATTAATTCTATGACATAATAGATTTTATTGAACTTCAGTTCAACATAATATTTTTCTTTGTTTTGTGGAGAAATAAAGTCATATCTTTAGGTGATTTTTAATAGGATTGATCCTGACTACTTTTACCACCTATTTGATTTAGAGAGTTGCTAATAACAACATAGCACATTTTCCAACATAGTTAGTTACTCAACCATTGGTTGCTGTTAATATTATTTTTTTATATCAGGAAATTTCTTATATATATAAAAAATCATTGATTTTATGGTAGCTTTTTATTGATATCCACACAAGCTAGTAAGGTGATTGCTTTCGTGACATCAGTCAGTATACATAAAACTCTAATATGGTTTCTCAATACAGGACTGGGATCATATTGTGGAAGGCTTTGTGCACACAGCTAAAACTTTTACATCTCCTCAGAGACTGTGTGGTACTGCTTAGGCAATTCAGCAGAGAGTAGTATGATTAGATTTGTCTTTAAGATTATGTGTCAACTGTTGAAAGAGTGGATTGGTGAGGGGTGAGCTTGAGAGTTGGGACTATAAGACAAATTTAGGAGAATATTGCCCATGGGAAGACTTATGCTACTTTTCTTTTAAACAATCACATTTTACTCTCAAAACAACTGCAAGCAGTGAATATGATTTATGTCATTTTACAGAGAAGATTGGAGAAATCAAGTAAACTGCCTAAGATAACACAGCTCTAAAAATGGTATAACTGGAATTGGAAGCCAGGTGTCCCCTACCAAGGCTCAGTCTATTTCTATTTCCTAAAATGGCAATTAAGTGTTAGAGCTGAGTATAATTGCTAAAGTTCTTATCTGACTTGGTTAATTGAATAACATTAAGAATGAGAACAGGTTTTGAGAGATAATAATGAGTTCAATTTGGGGCTTGCTGAATGTATTGGGGTCCCTGGAATACTTATATAAATAGTTTAAGAGAGTTTAATAAATATATTATTTTTAAAGGTTTGCAGGATTATGGTGCAGCATCCCAGAGCTAGTCAAAGTAGGAAGCCTTTATCACTCCTATACCTGAAGAGGCAAGAGAATAGTACGGTTTAGACATCCAGAAAGCCTTATAGTGTTAGGGAAGAGATGTCTGAACAGAACATCTGAAGGTTGTGTCCTGCAATAGGCACCACAACCACCAACCAATGATGGTTGGTTGTAAAATGATGTATGTGAAATTCTCATTGATCCTGGGAGGAAACTAGAGAATAAATGCCCAGATCTCTCACTTTGTCTTACTCTATTATCTCTTGATGTTGCTCTTATAGGCCAAAACAGCCCACATTCAGAGGACATGGGGCTTGGTTAATGTAATCCATAAGGGTCAGGGTGGAGATGGGAACTGGAGAGACTGTGGAGACTACCACATGTCAGGTGGGATGTTGAGCTTGATCCACATAGTGTCAAACTGCAGTGGGCAACTGAATATATGAGTCAGGAGTTTACAAATGAAAGAAATGTAGATACTGAAGTCATAAGTTAGCCCTGACACAGCATTTCTTGGAGTATGTTATGAGCTCTAGTTCTATTATACTCTTTGTTAAACAAAAAGTTTTCATGACAAAATACTTCTGGGCAGCTTAATATATATTTTTTTCTTGTGCATTCACAATCAAGACACACACATATCAAAGGATGCAAACATTCTGTATATTAAGGAAATCTGTTTAACTTTTTTAAACCTAGTGTTCCCATTTTTTTAAAATCACAGAAATATTTCTGTTTCTGATTATACTTATCAATTTACTAAGGAGCAAATGATCTCAAAAACACTCTCTCATACAAAATTTAATTTCAAATATAACTAAAGAGTTATATATAACTCTTAGTTATATATTTAGTTATATATAACTAAAGAGTTTCAAATATAACTAAAGAGTTATATATAACTCTTAGTTATATATTTAGTTATATATAACTAAAGAGTTTCAAATATAACTAAAGAGTAGGTCAGCCATGAATCTTAGGCTGTCTAGAACAGAGTGTAGACACAAGAAAGGAAAGGGAGAACACACTGCTCTAATCAGCATTCTCCAAAGAAACAAAACCAATGGGAGATATCTCTCTCTATCTATTGAGAAAATATTATTTATTATAAAGGATTGGCTGATGCAACTGTAGGGGCTAGTAAGTCCAAAATCTGCAGGGCATGCAAGCAGGCTGAGGACCCAGGGAATAGTTTATTTTGCAATCTTGAGTCTGAAGGCAGTCTGAAAGAAGAATTCCTTCCTCCTAGGGGGACTTCAGTCTTTTCTCTTTAAGGCTTTCAAATGATTAGATGAGGCCCATCCCACATTACACAGGGTAATCTGCTTTATTCAACGTCTGTGATTTAAATGTGAATCACATCTAAAAACTACTTTGATAGAAATGTCTAGACTTATCTTTGGTCAAATAAGTGTTACCAAAGCCTAGCCGAGTTGATTCATAAAATTAACTATCACAAATATCGTTAGAATACAGACTGATAAAGCCAAGGATGAGAGAATATAAAGGAGAAAAGGGCCCAGTGCTTCAGAGAGATGGGTAGCATGAAGATTCACCAGGAAAATTTAGATTTGTCAATTAGAAAATCATGCTCATCTGCTCTTGACTCTAAATTTTTTCTCTGCTACATAAAAATGAGAAGATACAGTAGTCCTGAGTTTGAACTAAAGATTCAACTGTAAGATGTTTTTAGTTTCCTGAAACTCTCAAAGACTGGGTTTCCTCATCTACTACTAGTAATAGTGGTAAGTATTACTAGTAGTATTTAGCACTGCTTTTGGAAGAAAAAAGAATTTTGGAGAGGCAGCTGTGATGGAGGACGCTTGGGAAACTAGATTAAGAATAGAATCTTTAGAATATTTTGTTTGGGGTCATATGATGTTGACTATTTGAGAGATTTTAATAATGATTTAAATATATCTTCAATTTTTCTGAAAATTTTAGACTCTCGTTTTTTTTTTTTTTATTGAAACACTGAGCTAGGGTTTGACCTGAGGTAACATAGTTATATGTGAGTTAATATGTTAGAAAGAACAAGTATAATTCAGCTCAGTGTCACAGAAAAGTAGGCAAGTATTAATAACTGTTGAGTAAATTAAAAAAAGACTCAAAAACAAATAGGTGACAGAACATCAAAAAAGGAAAATGGGAAGAGATGAGAGTTCCCCATGAATTTTGAGCTATACATATATTTTAGTAGGCAAGAAATTTGTATCTCTAGACTTATAACTTCCTTCTTTTGTTATGTTGGTTTTGATTTTTCATTATTGATTGTTAAAAAGACCTTCTGTGAAAACAAGTAACTTTTTCTCACTGACGTATCCATAAGAGGAAGTAGTTTTGTTTTTCTTACCCTCTACTTTAGCCAAGATAGCTAGGGGCATCTGTCTGCCTTGACTGCTGAGTAGCAACAGGTATTTACTCTGAAGACCAAGGGTGTTCCCCAACACAGGGAAACAGGAAAAGGGTCTTCTGTTGAGATCAAGGCCAGTTCTTTCTAACATTAACTCACATATAATTATGTTACCTCACATCCTATGGATGTGGCTTCCTCTGAGCAGAACTGCAGTGATTGTTGTCTCTCTTCTGGGTCTAGCCACCCAGTGAGTCTGCCGGGGTCTGGGCTGGTACTGGAGGTTGTCTGCACAGAGTCCTGTGATGTGAACCATCTGTGGGTCTCTCAGCCAAGGATACCAGTGCCTATTGTAGTGGAGGTGGAAGGGGCGTACAATGGACTCTACAAGAGTCCTTAGCTTTTGTGGTTTAATACTCTATTTTTGTGCTGGTTGGCCTCCTGCCAGGAGGTGGAGCTTTCCAGAGAGCATCAGCTGCAGTAGTATGGGGAGGGACCAGTGGTAGGTGGGGCCCTAGAACTCCCAAGATTATATGCCCTTTGTCTTCCGCTACCATGGTGCGCAGAGAAGGATCATCAGGTAGGGGTGGGGGTAGGCATGTCTGAGCTCAGATTTTCCTTGGGCGAGTCTTGCTGTGGCTGCTGTAGGGGTTGAGGGTGAGATTCCATGTCAATGGAGTTGTGTACCTAGGAGGATTATGGCTGCCTCTACTGAGCCATGCAGGTTGCCAGGGAAATGGGGGAAAGTCGGAAGTCACAGGCCTCACCCAGCTCCCATGAAAACCAAAGGGCCATTCTCACTCCCACCATGCCCTACCCCGCAACAGCCCTGAGTCTATTTCCAGGTGGAGGGTGAGATGCGCTTGAAAACTTGCCCCGGGATACCCACCTCTCAGCTGCGAAAGGAAAGGACTTGGTTCTTCCCCTGCCTGTGGAGCCTGCATACCAGATTTGCACCCTCTCCCAAGTTGTGGGCCAGGTGTCTTCTCACCCTGTTCAAACTGTTACAAAGTTCAACTAGAGAATTCCTTCTCAGTGTGGTTTTACCCCCTGCTCCTCTGGTCACCCTCCTGATGAATCCCTGTGGTGCCAGGCAGGAATGGCCTGCTAGGGGACCCAGCAAGTTCCCAGGGCCTTTCTGCTGCTTCCTCTACCCCTTGATTTTGCTCAGCTCTCTAAATTGACTCAGTTCCAGATAAAGTCAGAAAGTTCTCCTGCAAAAAGACCTTGAGTTTCTACAGTGGGGGTGTGTGTTCAGGAGAGGAGGGTCTCCTTTCCCCACTTCCACAGTTGGGGCACTCTCAGTATTTGGGGTGTCTCTTGGGCCCTGCAAAAGCAGTCCACTTCCTTCAGAGGGTCTGCAGGTCCTCTCAGAATTGCTAGTTTGTTCTTGTAGTTGATCTAGAGCTAAAATTCACAATCGCCACTTTTTTTTTGAAACAGATCTTGCTCTGTCGCCCAGACTGGAGTGCAGCGGCCACAATTTTGGGTCACTGCCTGTAGTCTGGTATCTTGAGGAAGTTTGAATTTAAACAGATGAGACCTAGAGTCCTTTACACTATGTCACTGAATTCTCAGCTGTATCTTCAAGACATGAGCTATGACCATACCTCAGTTCCTTCAACTGGCATTGATAATAACATGCTATCTTCCATTCAGGGAGGGCCCCTCAGGCCCTTTTAGACTCAGTCTGAGGTTGTGTCCCCCAGGAGTAGTTTCCCACTCCACTCAGCCGAGCAGGGTTGCATGTCTCTCTTGACTCCCACATGCTTTATTTCTACTGTTTCACGAAGTCCTTATTGTAATTATGAATTTTCTCACTTCATGCTCTCACACCTGGTATTACTGGAGGAGGTTTTTAAAACTCCAAACACTGGCAAAGGGTTTTGGCATAAGACTAGATAGCGTTTGTTGATTTATGTGAATGAATTGTATTAGTAAAGGTCTTGTGTTGTCAATGGAAAGTGCTATAGAATTGCTAGTTGTTAGTTGTTTGTTGTTAACAGCTGATAATGAGAAGAGAGGACTTCTGAGAATAATTCAGCTATCATTAAAGAAAAGTCAAGGCAAAGAAAATAGATTCAGAGTCTGAAAGGCCAGCTTAGTTATGCCACATAACTCAAGTGAAGTCCTTAATTTAAAAAGATTTGCTGTCATAGCAACCTAATTACAATGTGAAGGGAGGAACTCTTACTATGTTTCTATAAAGTTGCATGCCTTCCAGAGTCCCAAATACAATTCCAAGGAAATTTCTAGAAAAAATAAATAGAAGAAGAATATTTATTCTGAATTACTTTTTCCCTAAGTCTTCTCCCTTAAAATTTGATCACAAAATTTAATGAGACACTTGATAGCACCCAGCAACAGATGAAAGTTTTCTTAAACCATCATTCAGAATTGTATAACTTCTCTTCTTAAACCTCTCAGTGGCTTCCTATGTGACTCACCGGGAAATGGAAAATTCATACCATGAACAACAAGATTCTAGGAGATCAGCCTGCTACATCTCGGCCGCAGCAGTCAGCACTCCCCTTCTGAATCCTCAACTCTGGCCTCACTGGGCCTGGTTCTTCTTTGAATTTATCTAGCATTCTCTCATTTCAGGGTCTCTGCACAGATTTTTCCTCTGCTGAAAAGTCTTCTCCCTAATAGCCCAAAGCTTTTCCACTTTTTTCAATAATCTTTCCAGTTGTTCATTCAGAAAGGTTTACCCTGATCCATCTTTAAAACAAACCAAGCCATCTCCTACACTCTCAGGCTTTATTTCTCCAATTCAAGCTTTTCTATTTGCTTTTTGTAATCTTTATTATCACCTGTCATATATATATATAT